>RJWT010030396.1:0-14661 GCA_004365215.1 Cuniculus paca | reverse complement strand
AGTCCTTGCTCTGTGGGGCACTTCCCCTTCTCACACTCAGCTTTGTGGATGGGGCACACTGGTTCCTCCGCTCCATTTCCTTAGTTGGGGGGACAGTGGTCTCTACTGGTTTCGTCTCCCTGCTCTATGCTGGAAACACTCTGAAAGCAGGAAGCCCAGCAGTGTTAGGGTTTACTTCCTTCATTTCCTGTTTCTTTTTCATCACTCTCCTTGACTGATAGCCAATTACGTATTTTCTGCGGTTTTTTTGTTTGTTTATTTGCAGCTGTAAAGTTGTCTCTTCATTCTGCTTTGGCCAGAAACCAGTAATATTGTTATATCTCCTTTATTTTGATTTGGTTAAGGCATCGCATATCATGTTTTTGGTTCTTTTAGTCTAAAACATTTTGCTACAGTGTTCTGTGACATTAGCACTTTCGAAAAGTCTAAGACACTTGCCCTGTAAGCTGTGTTGTTTCCTCCTGAGTCAATGTAGGTTAAGCATTTTTGGGGAGAATATTGCACGTTCTTCCTCTCTCATGACTTCAGTTGGCTCATGATGCCAAGTTTGCTCAATTGACTAGGGTGCTGTCTTTCAGAACTCCTCATGGTAAACTGATTTTTCTCTTTGATAACTGATAAATAATCTGTGCAGAATTATTTGAGATCAGAGAAACCCTATTTAAGCCCCCCCCTTTTTTTGTACCTGGAATCAAACTCAGGACCTTGCACTTGCCAGGCAGGCACTGTGCTGTTAAGTTAAATCCCTGGCTATTTAAACATGTTTTTTTTTTATCCAATTGCAGATAAGCCATAACTCTTGTCTGGATCCATTATTATATTGGTGATTGTAGAGGATAATTTCCAACTCTAGCATTTATTCTTCGTTTATTAGTTAGCATTATTCTATTTTTAAAAAGTTATCCCTTTTCTTTTTGAAGATCATTATAAATTCATGGGTTCGGTCGGGGGTTTAGCTTAGCTGCCTGGCAAGTGCAAGGTTGTGAGTTCGATCCCCAGTGGTACCAAAAAAAAAAAAAGATGAAAAGGAAAAAATAAATGAATTCATGGGTTCTTCCTCTGATGACCTCTCTTTCTCTCTCTCTTTCTCTCTTTCTCTTTCTCTCTCTCTCTCCTTCTGTAGTTTGTGGTTATGGAGATCAAACCTAGACCCTGGAGCATGGCAGGAAAGTTCTCTATCCAGAGTTGCACCCCAGCCCTTCCCGCATGTTTCAAATGCTCAAAGTGTCCCGATTTGGCCAATGAGATCTCTGTTTTTATTGAACAATACAATGTGGGTAAACGAAGATGTTTTCGACCTAGAGGAAAGTCTAATACTTGCCACTCCGCACAGCAATGGAGACAGGGCCTTACTGAGTCTCTCCACAGAAGGCTGTCTTCTTCCTGCGCATGCCCAGACTTTCGAGTAGGGCACGGAAGCTCCTAGAAGAAGCTTTAGTCTGTCCCCAGTGCCCATCTTTGAGCTTTCCTGTAGGCTTGCCCCACACGCCGCTGGCTTGCCCTTCTGGGGCGCCTCTGGGCTCCTTCCGAAGCATCCACAGTGCTCCCGAGCAGCAATTTGCCACTGGATGCAACCCCCAGCTGCCAGGCTATGCCTCAGTGCGAGCTCCTTTCTGCACGCCCTGAGGGCCTCCGCCTGTGTCTCCTGCCGCTGCAGGAGCCCTTCGGCTAACTCACTTCACTGTGCTCCCCCCGCCAAAGATCTGCCCTGGGTTAAAGCAAGGCCTCCACAACCTGTCCTGAGCGCCCTCACAAAGTCTCATCAGTCGCCATCTTAACAAAGGGTACCTACTGCCATTATGCACCACTGCGCCTGCGCGGCTAATGTTCAGTCAGCACTGAGGCTGCGCGGCTGAATCTCAGTGTACTGCGCCTGCGTGAGACATCCCAAGGCCCTTAAAAGGGGAACATCCGGGAGCGCGACCTGGTGGGGCTGGGTGAAGTGGGTCGAAGTGTGTATTCCTCTCCGCCCCAATGTCATCTAGCCCAGCGCTTGTATTCAGACACGTTTTTTAGGTAGAGTCTGAAGGTTGGCCTTGCACGGTGGAGGGTACAGACAAGATACAGTAGCTGGCTTCTTCCCTCCGAGGAAACTGATGCCCTAGATAGCTGGCAATACTTGCTGAGGGAGGGTGTGGGAAACGATCTCTGAAGATGTCCTCCCTTGATTAAAGGGGTTTTCAGAGGTTTAAATACGATGGTCAGAGTGGGTGTGAAAGGTCTTTGCTCACTCTCTCTGCGCAGTGGTGAGCGCTTCCTGGCTGCGACCTCTTTCCTGGGCCGGAGCTGCACAGCTGCTTGGTGACGCCCACCAGTGGCCTCAGGAGCTCAGCTAGCACAGCGTGGACAAGAAGATTGCGTGACTGCTTGTGCGCGTGCGTGAGCTGAGCGCTTCGGACCCAAGGGGCAGCATGTGCACAGGGCTTGTGTGCTGCCCTTCCAGACTCCCAGGAAGAAACCTAGTGATGCCTGCAGCCCTGCTGCAGGTGTGGGCTGGGGTTTGCTGGACAATCATGTTGTGCGTGTGTGTGCTGGCATTGCGGATGGGACCCACGTGAGCAGCCTCAGCGACCTGCAAGTGGGTGTGGGGCTCTGAGCTGACATAGAGGAGGGTGGGGAGGTAGGTGGAGGACAGGTGGGCTGTGTCTTCCTGCTTCTAAGCTGGGGAGGAGGCCCAGATCTCACCTTGAGCAGTGTGTCCACATGCATGCAAGAGTGTGCGTCTGTGTGATCCCTTCCCTAGGTCTTCAGATCCTGGACACCAAGAAGGGGAAGAAGACCAACCTGCCCTTTCTGACTGCGTGATGCACTAGGTGGAGAGGAGTCAGGAACTGAAAAGGCTCTGACCACGCTGTTTACATCCCTGTTGGTGGCCCTATCTGTTCTCGAAGACCTTGGACACCTTTGGTCTGCCCCCTACTAGGTGAACAGAGCAGTCCCATAGGTCTGCAGGAAGACAGGGGTGTAAGCAGTAAAGTGCTTTCGATGGCAAAGCAAATGTGGCAGCCACCGTGCCTGATAGGCTCCGGAGTATAGGAGTTAGGCTGAAATTAATGTGTGAAGGATTTTAAAGTCAGAAGAGACTACTCTTTAGAAGAGTTGAAATATTGGGGAGGAGTGCTCCATAAATATTGATCGTGATTATGGAAATGTGGCTAATGTATTAAAAGAAGAATAAGAAATCAGTATTTCATACCAACATCCAGATACTATAAAGCAAAATTCTAATTTTTGGATAACTCCTACAGAAAAATTAAAACCGTTATTTAAATGAAGGGAGTTATTTTGTGCAGTCTAACGAAATTAAATATGTGTAACAGTTTTACAGATTTATTGCAAAACTCAGTTCCAGAAATTCAATATACTTAAAGCTTTAAATCATTTTTCTGTTGTTACTTAGTTAAGTGATTTTGTCTGCTTGCTATGTGGTCTTCAAAAGAAAGCCACTGGGTAGCCATCACTCTCAGGTTTTGGGTTGACCTAACCCAAAATGGAGTGAGAACAGGAGGTTCGTTTTCAATTCTAATTTGCCTACAAATATACTTACACAGCTCAAAGCGGGACAGAGAGCCAAAGCTCCATGGCCCAACACAGATCTCTATCAAGCTGACTTTGCAGTCAAGTTCATGGTTCCCAGAGGACTCACTGCCAGTGCACACATCTTGGCTGCCAGAACTGTGAACAGGTGATGGCTTAGTAATGTGACTGTCCCATGAGAATTTTACACTTTGGTTACTGTGCATTGAAATCAGAAACATAAGGTGCAATTCCAAGGTTGCTCCTCCAGTTCTGAGTGTCTCTTTTCTTCTTTCTTTGACGTTAAACTTTATTTTTTATTTTATTTATTTATTTTGGTACCAGAGATCAAACTCACGACCTTGTGCTTGCCAGGCCAGTGCTATGCCACTGAGCTATATCCCCAGCCTCAAACTTTTGTTTTTAAAAGATTATTTTATGACAGTGGTCTAGTCTCCCCAAATCAAGTAATGACACATTTCTACTTCTGATCAACATTGGGTAGTAGCAGCCCTCCTGGCATAAACAACTAGAGCACATGGAAAATATGGAATATTTTCTAGAAAGTGGGCAACTCTATGTGCAGGATCCCTTACAGAAGGGAAATAAAGTATTGCCCCCATCTTATTTCTTGGAAGCCACAGCACAAGAAAAGAAATCAGAAAAGTACTGGAGAGGAATGAGCTACATGGGGTGGGAGTGGGGAGGAGACAAAGACAATGATTACCAGAGCAGAGCCTTCAAATCTTTGGTTGACTATAGACCTGTATATGAGAGGCAATTATCCATGTCCAGGAAAAGAGCCATCAGAAAATAGAATGCAGAACAGTTCTCTGAGGTCACATAGAGCTAGAAACAGCATTCCACTATCCAGAGCAGCAAGAAATGTGATTCATGAGGCATTGGGTAAAGCTCTGGGAAGAAAGTTACTTTAATGGAAAGCTGCTATCATAGTTCTAGGCATTTGCTTAGGCTAAAAATGCACTGGGGCATCCCTAATCCAGCTTAAGAGCAAGACTCATACCGATTTCAAATTTAACTGAATGATGGAACTAAATTCAACACTAGCAAACAGTGCAAAAAAGTTTAGCATTCAGGATCAAAACATTCACAATGTCCTGTGTCCAACAGAAGTTACCACAAAAAGATGAGTGAGAAAAATTACTCAGTAGAAACTGAGCCCAAAGTCAGAGGTGATAAAACTAGCAGAAGAGGATAATAGTTACTATAAAAACCCACAAATGTTCAAAGAGGTATAGGAAAACATGAGCCATTGAAGTAAGAAATGGAACAGATACAAAGACCTAAACAGACCTGCTAGAGATCAAAAGAGAACTATCTGAAATGCAAAATGGACTGAGCGAGATTAACAGCAAATTAGCACACAAGGAAAAAAAAAAACACACATAAGAAGAGGTCATTACAACCAGTGTGACTGGGGCCTACAGGTCCCCAGACTCACCCTAGCCAAGTTTGTCTCTCTCTCTGACATAGAAAGAGGGAGAGGAGTCAGGGAAGACCAGTGCAAAACAAAAACTATTCCAGGTAATGCGAGAAGAATAGGTATAGAGGCACTGCGGAGGAATGCGGTTGCCAAATCTGGGACTGTGATCCTGTTTTATGGGGTAGGGGCACTGTCTCCACCTCCCTGAGGGTCCACACTTGGTTGCTTAGATATTGAGCTTGTTGCTAGGGATGTGGTCTTAAGGGCTAATGGGGAATTCGGGTAGGCATGGCAACCTGCACTAGGAGGGACATGTTGCCTGCCCAGAGACAGATGTCAAAACCACAGCCTGTCAGCTCCAAACCACGAAACTGTTTGCTGCTCAAAGCCACACAGAGTCTGCTTTTTTCTACCTTCTAAAAAGGGCTGTGGTCTTTTAATTCTTCCCCGAGGTCCCTTCTGTCCCTACAAGATCCATAGACATGAATACAACACAATAGAAGCTACTCAAGTGAAATTGAGAAGCAATGACAAGCACCCAGAATATCAGTGATGTTAAGACAGTATGGAGTGTTGTCATCTACACTTGTGGAATCCCAGGAGAGGAAACCAGGGGAAAGAAAAAAATACTGAAAGAGATAATAGATGCATTTGATGTTTTATAAATTTTACAAAAATTGCAAACCTTCAGATACAAGAAGGCCAAGCAAGTAAATTCTTAAAAGCATAACAAGGCACAATCTGGAACATGACCACAAAGAAAAGTACTAAAGCCCATCCCAATGGAAAACATTTTAAACAGGAAAAGAATAAGAATGACAAAGCTTCTCATCAAAAGTTATTCTTTTTAGAGGACAGTAAAGGAACATTTTGAAAGTCTTGAATGGAAAAAAAAACCTATCAACCAAGAAGTTTTAAGTCAGTAAAAAATTTTTAATTAGAAATCCTGAAGGAATTATTAAAAAATAAAGTGAAAAGGAAAAACCATCATAAAAATAATCCATAAGAAGTCAGTGAAAGAAAAAAATGATGAAAGAACTAGAAAACAAATATAAAATGAATAGCAAGATCGTAGATTTAAACCTAACACTGTAAATAACTACTCTAAATGTAAATGGTCTTACTGTGATCAACCTTCTCGTGATGGTCTTTTCAAGTGTCCACTGGTCTGAGCTATGCCTTGATGCTGCTGTGAGTTTTAGTAAGTGAGATTCTCCACGATAATCTAGTGGGCTTTATTCAGTCAGTTTAAAGTTTTTAAGAGCAAAGCTGATGCTTTGATAATAAAGTCCTGCCTATGGAATGAAGTGCCACGTGTGTCCGAGACCTCTGCTTTGCTCTTCCTGGTGAACAGCCCTGAGTTCAAACTTCTCTACCCAGTTCTCACATCACATAAGGTAATTCCTAATGATCCATCTCTTGAAACATATGTCCTCTGGGTTCTGTTTCTGTTGTTTAACCCTGATTTATTTATCCACCAATTAAAGTCAGACCTGTTTTGAGTAGTAAAAAAATAAGGCTCAATTTATGTTATTTATAAGAAACCCATTTTAAATATAAAGACAGGTTAAAAGTAGAAATATATACACGTCACACATGGCACACATATATAATTCAAACGCTGGTCAAAAAAGCTGGAGTGATTATATTAACTTCGGAGGAAATAATTTTAGATCAAGCAGTATTAAGAGCAATATATCAGGTGAAATTTGTAATGACATGAGTTAATTCGTCAGGAAGACATAGCAATCTCTATGTGCATGCATCTAATAAAAAAACTTCAAATTATATAAAGCAAAACTGATAGAAACAAAAATAACTTGGCAAATCCACAATTGCACTTACATTTCCAATTCTCAGAAAAATATAGAGCAAGAAGATGAAAATCAATAAAGATACAGACAATTTGAACAAGAGATCAAGAGGGAAATTAAAATGCCCTTTATGATCTAGTCTCAGAAGCCACACACCGTCCCTTCTGCCCAGTTCCGTGGGGTCACAGAGCCAGTCCTGATGTAGGGTGGAAGTTGCTGTTCACAGGCATGAATGACAGAAGATGTGGCTCAGAGGCGGCCACCTCAGGGCTGCTATTGCAGCATAATAGGGGCTGAAGCAGCATGAGAAAGAACATCATTACCTAAGATGATAAAGTGGTGTAGAGTAATACAGTTTTTAGTGCAAGGAGGAAAAAAAAAAAAAACAGCCAATCTAATAGCTAGTGTTTTCCATTGGCTCTTTGGAATCTGAGAATCTGTTCTACCCATTGCTAAGACCCAATCTTTCTTGCCCTAAATTATTTATATGGAAAAATTCAAATATACAAAAAACCGGAATGAATGCTAAGATAAACATTCTTATACCATCACTCAATGTTATGTATCTAGAAGTCTCCTCAAAGCCTCGTGTGCTCAGAGGTGGTGAGTTTCAGAGGTGACTGGTTTAGGGTGTAAATGTGGATTAGGAGTGCAATACTGGGAGTAAGGGTGTGATGGAGAGATTAAGGGTGTAGATAGTGGAAGTCCCACCCTGGGCACGGGTGGTACTAGTCAATAGGTTTACAGCCTGTATTTCATACAAAGGGTGAGAGGAAAGACAGGCTGCTGCAGCTGCTTGCAGCTTTACTTTCTTCTGCCAGCCCTGCCATGGACTGTTTCTCCTCTGCGGTGCCCCTCTGCCATGTCACCCTGCCTT
Organism: Cuniculus paca; assembly: GCA_004365215.1. NCBI lineage: Eukaryota > Metazoa > Chordata > Mammalia > Rodentia > Cuniculidae > Cuniculus > Cuniculus paca. Next base: position 7,010 of record RJWT010030396.1, on the reverse strand, counting down.
GGAGCCAGCTGAAACCTCTGCAAACCAGGAGCTGAAATAAACCTCTCCATGAACTTTGAGTGTCGGCATTCTGTCTTAGTGATGAGAAAAGTAAGACACTTAGGTTCAGTAATTACTGACTTATTTATTTCTTCCAATACTATATGTACTTGTATTTGTTTATGTATATAAACATGTGTTTATACATGCAACATACTACATGTTGGTCAGTTGGGGTGGATCAGCCACAGATGCAGAAGTTACTTGTCTGTATCTTCCTGTTTGATACTAGAACTTGAAATCCACAAGGCAAGGGCTGGGAAGAGAAGGCCAGGTCAAGGGCAGTCTGGACCCCAAGTATAAATTAGAAAGGATGAACAAGTGGCTGTCTTCAGAGAGTAGGGGAGCCTATGACTGTTTATTCTGGTCACCTCCATCCTTGATGAAGTGGGGGTCCTGCAGAATCCAGGGGCCCTTCTTTATGAAGCTGGTCCAGCACTTAGCTGGACGGGACCCTGGGGAGGGGGCATGGTCTCAGGTCAGCTGCTTGCCCACGTGAATGAGGTCAGAGGTGAACCAGCTGTTCAATGATAATGCACAAAAACTGCAAATGTCTGGCATGTCCCTTCTGTCCTTGCACTCATTCAAGAATGTGTTTTGTGGTTCAAAAATCCAGAGGTAAGGGAATGCTGGGAAACATTGCTCAGCTGGGTGAACTAGACTCCTTATAAAGCTACTGCTTCAAAGTAAGTTTCAGAAACTTGGTCACCACAGCCCTAGATACTTGAGGCATCACCTGGAAGGCCCAATTTAAATGGCAGAAGAGAATGATCCCCCAGGAATGCATCCCAGTAAATGTTCAGCGTTCCTCTGTGGTGTGGACATAAGGATTTGGAATTTTACTCCCATTTAATACATTATTTTCATTTAAAAAATTTGTTTAAATCCATCTGGTTCGCTCTGGCATTGACTTTTATTTTCCTCTATCAAATGTAGAATTAAATAATGCAAAGCATTTTGACAAATATTAAACTCCATTTTTTCCTTCTTTTTCAGAGAAACCAGCAAGCAGAAAATTTGTAGTGAGGAGCCTGCTTCCTAACAAACAGCTTGGGCTTCAAAATGAGTCTTTTGACAAATGGCTTTTTTTTTTAAACTCTCATTCTCAAGCTGTTACGACTAAATTTCCATCCCAGAGAAAGAAAACATTCCAGATCTTTCTTGAAGATCTGCTTTGGAGCTCTTATGAAATATCACTCCCTCCTGTTTTGTTTTCTTCTCTTGGCACTCCTTGAATAGCTATTGCTGGAGGAAAGATGAAAACTATTTAAGAATTTATGTATTATCTCTCATTAGAGTCAGAATATCCCTGTAGTTGCTGACACTTGGGGTGAATTAGCAGCAACAGATGAGGAATTTGTCACCAAGCAAGCCTCCATAGCAACAGGTAATTAAAGTTGACTGTAATTCTAAGACATTAATTCAGGATGTTTTTAATCCTTAAGAAAAATCCAACATGAAAAAACACATCCTAGAATTTCGAGGCACATAAGTTGGCAATAAGGAACAACCATTCATGTTAGATTGTTATTCAAAAAGTGGGTGCATAATTTAAGCTTGAGAAGGACCTTTCCTTTCCGAGTTCCATAAAAGTCAGCTGCTCCGAGAAGCCAGGGTTGAGTGGCCCTAGAAAACTGGTTGCCTTCCCAAATGTATTCTGCCTTAGAGGGAACTGCATTCCTGTGCTGGGTTTCCAGACTAATCCACAAAAGCTTGTTTATCCCACATACACTCAGTTACAGCTCTAATGATACTGTTTCAGCTATGTTTAGCTACATCATTCCAGGGAAAATGCCTTGCCAATCTCAGGTTGAAATAAGATCCACGTACCTTCCCTGAACCCTGAAGCCAGAACAGGCAACTGCAGTGGACTTGCACTTTACTAACTAAACTAGAACTCGGGGGAGCAGTTATCAAAGTGTACTCCACACTCTAGGAGTTTGCAGTTCATATAAGCTGATTAATTCTCTAGAAGTCCTACAGGAAAGCCAACTGCTGGACTTTTTTTTAACCCAATGTTTCCCAAAGGTATTTGACCTTTCTTAAGAATTAAAAAAAAAAAGCATTAATCCTCTTTTCTAAATAGATAATCTATTAAAAACAAAACCTGGGCTGGTTGAAGTTGCAAGGTGTCAGTGTTCTAACCCTAACCCTAACCCTAACCCTAACCCTAACCCTAACCCTAACCCTAACCCTAACCCTAACCCTAACCCTAACCCTTTGAAGGCATCATGAGCCGGACGAAGGAAGAGGTAACAAGATCTCTGGAGCTGCTGTGCAAAGGGTTCTTTCTTTCTCCCAGAAGCTCAGCAGTCTTGCTCAGATGAGTCCCCCATGGACTGTACTGTGTTGATATTTTCCATGACGGAGTGGGATGTGATCATTCAAAATGAAGAATCAAGTCTTCATTTCTGAGCATTATAATTAAATACATCTTTGTTTTCTATTTTTTTGTAGGAATGTTAGATTTTTTTTTACAAAATTGACAGATAAAATTGTATATGTACAGCATATTATTTTCAAGTACATGCATATATACATTGTGAAATAACCATCTCTAGCTACTCAGCAAGTGCATGGCCTCTTAGAATTACCGTATTTGTGTTAAGAACAGTGTACATCGCCCTTTAGCACATTTTGAGAATACTCTACATTGTTAACTATCATCACCATGGTGTACAACAGATCTCTTGAACTGAGTCCTTCCATCTGACTAAAATATTGTGCTCTTTGGCCAGCATTCCCCCAACCTCCTGCCAACCATCTTTGAATACCATCTCTTCTATTATTTTGCTGTCATCTTTGAAGACATCAGTTATGTGTGTGCTTGATCTCGTTTGTCTGTCTTGCTAATTTCTCACTTTCTCTCAAATTCTTTTATAACTCTTGGCCCATACTTAATTCATTTTTCCTGTCCTTCCCAATCCTACCATCCATAAATTTGTGATACATTTCTGCAGGTGCTCTGTCCTTCTGTACTGCCTCCAGTTTGGCTTTCTTTCCTATATTTATTTCTCATCCACTCTGTTCCAGAACTCTCTTAGCTCATGCTTTATATTTTCCTATTTTCTGACCATGTCAACCCTGAACTTTTATCTGTGAGCTCTGGTTTTATAAAGAACTCAAATTTTTTTATACAGGTCACTTTTGTTTCATTAAGATTTTTAAAAAATTCTTGGCAATAGGGTTTGCTCATGATGGTCATCTGATCTACAGCAATATTTTCATTGCTTGTTTATCTGTACCCTATGCTTTTCTTACTTTTTATATACTGCTTTTGAATAGGTATTATCTCTCTCTCTCTCTCTCTCTCTCTCTCTCTCTCTTTCTCTCTCTCTCTCCAGCAGACTGATCCAGGGCCTTCACACTGACCTACATTCCCAGCCCTTTTATTTTTTATTTTGCAGCAGGGTCTTGCTAAGTTGCCCAAGCTAGATTTGAACTCACAATCCTGCCTCAGCCTCTCACAGTGCCGGGATTATAGGTATATGCCACCATGCTCAGCTCTGTCTCCTTCTTTATTATTACTTATCTATTAATGACTTCAGTTCCCCATAAAACTATATGTAAGAAACTTCTGCGCTCAATGGACCTGGGCCTTGTCCCAGGCCAAAAGGAGTTTTCCCCAGAGCACCGAGCAGTTACTCAAGCCCAGGCTTTAGTGGGTGAGTTCTTTGCTTTGCTGTAGCTTCTTATCCACAGGGCTCAGCAATTTCAACTCCTTGTCCCTCTCACTGATTTCTACAAATATGACATGTCTCTGGGGACCACTTTCAGTCCCGTGGTACCAAAATGGTTTTGGAAAAGGCCACATTAACATTCTGCACATTCATTTATACATCTCTGAATACAAGTTGGAGTTTCTGCTTCTTCCTGATTGAACAGGCAGTGGGACAGAATGGGGAAAGTAAGGTTTTCTACACCATTGATAAATTCAGGATGGATGCATTTTCTCTGTGAATGGGTTCATTGGTTCATTTCTTCTCCCTTGGATTGTTAGAATGGCTACACTTCCTTTTTTTGTCTTTCCCGATTATAATTCCTTCTGGTTGCTCAGAAACCTTCACCAAACTCTATAACAAAGGTAGGCTGAAATTTCTGGTTTGCTGAAAAATTTTGCGGAAGAGGGAGAAGGGGGACTAGGCAGCATATGCTGACAGTCCGCTCCCCAGAATGGCAAGGGAATTTATTCTTACTGATCATTTTCATAGGTGGGATAATGGCCCTCTATACACACTCCCTGAGGTGTACCAACCCTTGGGTTCTGTGAACATCCCTTGACATTAGCTAAAAAGTATCAAACTATATATAATTTGAATGTACCTCTGTCTCAAAATGAGGTCCAGCTAACAACTCAGAGACAACTGCTGACCTCCAAGGTTATCATTGCCTCCCTCTGTTCCCATTCCATCCCTCGAATAGTCATGGGTGTCTCCCAAAGACCTTTGTACTTTTTCCCCAACGTCTGCCGAACCCTTGCACAACTTCAAAAGACAACTGAGCCCACTGCTTGTCAGAATGGAAGCAGCATTACAAGAAAGCAAAAAGAGTGGAAAGGAGAAGTGAAGGAAGCCAATACATGCTGTGCACCTGCTGTATACCATGTTCCATGGTTGGCGTCACACACGTGTTCATTTTTAACCTTCTCAACCTCTATGGCAGGTGAGACATTGCCCCCAGGACCAACCAAACTGAGGCTCAGGGAGGTGGGAAAACTTACCTGAAGTCAAAGGACCCTTAACAGCAAAGTTGTATTTATCTCTGGATCTCCCTTGCCAAAGGGGTTTGTTCTAGAGCAAGCTAAGAAGCACTGCTATAGGTAATTTTCTTCTTAAAGTGCCACACAGTGAGCCACGTCTCTGATAAGGACCTGACTGGGAGCCAAGTCTATAACACTCCCCACTTGAGCTGCACCCGCCTGCTCACTGGGGGGTGAGCAGGAAGCGATTCTAAGCAAGAGCATCCCCCTCCTCTCTCCTTTCCTCCTTTCTTCCTCATCCCACCCCTTTCCTCCTGCCTCCCTCTCCTCTCTCTTTCCCCCTTTGCTTCTTCCCCTTCCTGTCTCTCTCTTCCTCACTCCCCATCTCTCACCACTACCAGCCCCCTACTGCAGACCACAATGGCTTTTGTTCCTGCTGCCATGACTAAGACCACTCACAGGGTCTCTGCTACAATTTGGTTGGCAAGCAGGGAGGCAGTTTTGGACTCAGGATCAAAGTATGATTTCTAATCTATTAGTCAGGATGCAGGAATTTTTATTAAGAATTAACACTTGTGTTTCTAAGTCAGACTACTCAGAATTTGGAGCAAAGGAATTTGATTATTTACCTCTTTAAGCCTCAACAAAAACTTTTGTCCTGTTATCTACCATGTCTCCATTTAGTAGCACTTAGTAGATGCTCAATATAATTAAAGAGGTGTAGATACGTATTCATCTAGGAGAGTAACAGTTTGCAAACACACACACATAGCACCGTGTCGGGCTCACAGGAAATCTGTGCTGGCTGCAGTGTGGCTGTTGTTTTGCAGTCATCTACAATGCCAAGGCCTCACCACATAGTTCCCTAAAATATCGCAAGAAGGATACAATAAGAGAGCTTAATTTCTTCAGTCTATCCTGTTTTTACATAGGGTAGCTCCACATTTCCAAATATTTTTTTTTCTGTCCCTAGAGACACCAGCTCTCTAGCTCATTAGACCAGGATGAATTCTCTGTTCCTAGTGCCTGCAGGTACAAGAGCCTGCCTTACTGTCTCAGACACCTGTCCAGTGGTCCTTGCTGTCAACCAGCCTACAGCTGGACCATGATAGATCCTGTCACAGCTGAGCCTTTGGATGAAACACCAGTCCTTGTCCACACTCCACTGTACCCATGGGAGACTTTGAAAAAGAAGACTCCACTAAATTATGCTCAGGTTCCTGACCCCTAGAAACCCTGAGATATGGATGTGTTGTTTTAAGCAGCTGACTTTGTGGTAGCCTGTTGCACAGCATTAGATAACCGATACAGTACAGTTTGGGAAACTTCCTCTTCCAGACTTCTTATGTACCATATTCATTTCCTAGAATTTCTGTAACAAGGACCACAAATGGGTGGCTTAAAGCAACAAATATATTGTTTCAGAGACCTGTGGGCTTGGAGGCCAAAATCAATGTGTCAGCAGGGGATGCTCACCCCAAAACCTATTGGGAAAAATCTCCCTTTCTTCTTGCCTTCGATGACTGATTCTACCCTTGAATGAGATCAATGTTATGCCAGTCTCTGTCTCTGTTGTCAGAGGGCTTCTTCTGTACGTTGCCACAGTTCATCTTCCTTTAGGGACACAAGTCACATCAGATTTGGAGCCCTACTCTAAAATGACCTCATCTCAATTTAGTGACATCATTGGTAACTTTCTTTTAGAACAGCACTACATTCAGAAGTGATGGGGGCTTAGAACCTTATTTGTCTTTTGAGGAAGTAGAGGGAAAAGGAAGGAGTGAAAAACTGAACTCGTAACATGCACTAAGGACACTTTTAACTAGCATGCTACCATATTCTGAGTTCATTTTTATCTGTTTTGGTGTCAGTCTTCTCATGGGGAGTAAAAGGTTGTGTTATTCCTAACCCACATATTACTGATTAAATAGAAAGTGAAAAGAAGTAGGGACATCAATTTCTTATAATATTTAACAGCCACTCTCAAAACCCAGTGATACGCAACTGCAGAATAAATGCTTCCGCCACATGATCCATACAACCTGGTTGACATGATTATTGCTCAGCTGGGAGAAGTGACAGAACATGAAAAGATGGCATTCTGCTTTTACTACCAACAGGATTGGAACATTTGAGTGGAGAAGATGGCAAATAATTTAAGAAGAAATAAGACATTTTATATAGTTTTCAGATGAGTGTTTTAATGGTAACAAGGCCCTACATTTAGTTGCAATGCAAACAGAAACACCAAAATGACCCCCAGGATTTGGAG
>RJWT010030395.1:0-14659 GCA_004365215.1 Cuniculus paca | reverse complement strand
ACTGATTGTATTACTATAGTTTAGTCTAAACTCTTTTTCAAAGGTGTTTTGGCTTTTCTAGGTCCTTTGCATTTCTAGACAAATTTAAAATCAGCTTTCAAATTCTGAAAAAAGACTACTGGAAATTTCGTTAAATTTCCTTTGAGTCTTCAGATTATGTTGAAGAAAATTAAGATCTTAACAATATTGAGTCTTCTTAATGATATAAACATCCTATATCCACTTATTATGTCTTCTTTAATTTACCTCAGAAATATTTTATAGCTTTCTAAAGACAAGCTTAGCATATTTCTGTCAAATGTATCCATAAGTATATTATATTTTTATTCCATTGAAAATGATTCTTTTACATTTAAATTTCTGATTTTTATTGCTGGTATTTAAGAATGCAGATAAATTTTATATTGATTTTAATTGGTGTTGTTTGTCTCTTAAATATTTGATAGAATTCAACAATTGAGCCATTTGAACTTAGAAATTGTTAATTTATTAATTCAGGTAGCTTTTTTGTAGATTTCATCAGATTGTCTGCAAATAAGGAATTTTTTTTCTCTTTTTCAATACTTCTGCTTTTTTATTTCCTTTTCTTGTTTCATTGTTCTGTCTAGATCCTCCACTGAAAGTTGAATAGAAATGGTGAAGTGAGGAAACCTCACCTTGTTTCCAATTTTGGAAAGAAAGCATTTAGTTTTCATCATTAAATATATGTGTTAGTTGATAGTTTTTCATAGATTCCCTATAGCAGATTGAAAAAGATTTTCTTCTATTCCTAGTTGGCAAGAAATTTTTGTCAGGAATAGATTTTGGATTTGTCAAATGCTTTTTTTCTACATCCAATTGAAATGGTTATACTATGACTTTTTTGTTTACTATTAGTATGGTGAGTTTCCTTGATTGATTTTTTGAATGTTAAACTAACCTATAATGCTGAGACAAACTATACTTGGCTATAGTACAGTATCCTTTTTATATCTTACTGGATTCAATTTGCTAGCTTTTTAAAATTTTGCATTGACGTTCATGAGGAATATGGGACTATAATTTTCTTTTCTTGTAATGACTATAATTGGTTTTGATATCAAGATAATGATGGCCTCGTAAAATGAACTGAGTACTCTTCATTTGTTTTCTGAAAACATTTGTGTAGAATTGATATTTTCATCCCTTAAATATTTGGTGGAATTCAACAGTGAAGCTGCTTCATTTTAGAATTTTCTTTGCAAAAGCATTTAAAATTACAAATCCAATTTTAAAAGTAGATGCGGGGCTATTCAAGTATCTGTTTATTCTTGAGTAAACTTTGGTAATTGTATTTTTCAGGGAATTTGTCTATTTTTTCAAAGTAGTCAATTTTATTGTAATGAAGTTGTTCATGATATGTCTAGTATACTTTAATATTTGTAGGATGAATAGTTATATCACCTTCTTCATTCCTGATATTGGTGAAATGTGACTTTATTTTTTTTTCTTGCCTGTTTCAGATTGGTTTTCATTGATTTTTCTCTATTGTTTTCTGTTATTTTTTTTCTATAAGTTTAGATTTAAGTTTTTTCTTGTTTTTCTAGTTTCTAAAAGGGAAGGTGACACTGATTTCAGACTTTTTAAAAACACACTTGATTAGTGCTATGAATTTCCCTTAAAGCATTGGCTTAGCTGCCTTCACAATTTGGTATGTTGTGGTGTCAGTTTGTCAGTTCAAAATACTTTCTTTTCTTTCTTTTAGGGATCATTGATTATTTAGATGTATATTGTTTAGTTTCTAAACTTTTGGCATTTCCAGAGACTTTTCTGTTACGGATTTCTGGATTAATTCCATTGTGAACAAAGAACATACTTCATATCCTTTGAATCACTTAAAATTCTTTAAAATTATTTTGTAACTCAGAATACCATCTTTTTAAATAGATGTTTTGTGTGCACTAGAAAAGACTATGTCTTCTGCTGTTGTTGGATGGAATTTCCTACCAATTAATTCTTGTTTATAGTCTGTTTACTCAGGTCTCCTATGTCTTTTCTTCTTGAATATTGAGAAAAAGGTATTGAAATATCTTAGTGATTTATTTATTGGTCTACCAGTTTTTGTTGCATGGTTATTATGAAGTTCTGTTATTAAATGCATAAATGTTTAGGATAATTTGTTTTTCCTAACAAATTAAAATTATGAAATATACGTCTGTATCTTTGGTAATAGATTTTATTCTAAATCTACTTCACTTGCTATTAGTAAAAGCAGTCCAACTTTCTTTTGGTTAGTGTTTGACTGATACATCTTCTTACTTTTATCCTATGTATGATTTTTTAAGACAGCATACACTTGGATGTTGTGCTTTTAAAAAATTCATTCTGACAATCTCTTCCTTTTAATTGAGGTTTTTGGACTATTTTAATTTCTTGTATTTTGTCATATTATTATGATTAAATTTATCATCTTGCTACTTGTTTTTTTCATATTTCATGTCTGTTCTTTGTCCCCATTCTCTTTTTGTGTCTTCCTTTGAGTTGAGAATTTTATAGTAAATTTTAGTTATAATTTCCACTTCTTTGTCCAGTTTCTCAACATGGACACTGTGGTCATTAACCTGAGAATTTTCTTCTGTTCAGACATCAATATTTAGTGCTTTAAATTGATTGATTGAGTTGAGGATTGAACCAAGGACTTTTGCACATGCTAGGCAAGCACTCTACCACTAAGCTGTGCCCCTAGCACCTAAATTTCCTTTTAAGTGGTACTTTAATTAGTTTCCCCCAAATTCTGATCTATTTTCATTTTCCATTCAGTTCAGGATACTTTCTAATTTGTCTTTTGACTTCTTTGGCTCATGAGTTATTTAGAGTTGTGTCTTTCACAATCTTATTAGCTCTGCCTTTTGTTGTTGACATTTTAGTGGTGATTTAGAGCTTATAATATACATTTGAATTACCACAATTTGCTGCCAGTTAGTAATATAACACTTCAGTTGTTGCATAGAAACCATAGTCATATATTCCATTTTGTATCACTTGGCTTTGTGCTGCTATTGTCATCTAATTTACCTCTGTATATGTTATAAACCAAACCGTGTACTGTTGTCATTTTTGCTTTAAACAGTCAATTATCTCTTGAAGAAATTTTAAACAAGTTTTATCTTTATTTCTATTTGCTATTATTGCCATGTCTTTATTGCCATTTTCAGTGCTCTGTGTGCCTTTTTATAGATCTAAACATCAATCTTTTATCATCTTTCTTTTTGCCATTAGCTTTTATGTGTCATATGAATTCTTTATTTTGCCTTCAATTTCACTGAATGTTGAGATCTGGATTGACAGTGTTTTGGTTTTCCTTGTTTTCCAGTAGTTTAATGTTTCTCCATTGGCTGTTCATTTATGTTAGTTCCAAGAAGAAATCTGTGTCATTCTCATCTTTTTTCATCTCTATGTAATATGTCTTTTTACTCTGGCTGCTATGAAGGATTTTCTTTCTACTGTTGTTAGGAATATGATGGTGATATGTCTTAGAATAGTTTTCTTCATGCTTGTTCTTAAGTTTGCTGAGCTCTTGGGTCTCTAGATCTAGAGTTTTCATTAGATTTGGAAAAGTGTCATTGTTTCTCCAAGTATTATCTTCAGTGCCTCTATTTAACATGACCAGTCTTTTGTATCCTTCTTGACCTTAAAGTAGTTATAACAACTGTTTTAATATCCTTATTACTAATTCTGCTATCTGTGCCATTTTGTTTTTTTATTTTCCCCTGTTGATTGGTTTTTCCTCTCATTATGGGTCACATTTCGCTGTTTCTTTGCATGCCTGGTAATTTTTTTTTTTATTGAACTCTTTTGACATTGTAAATTTTATTTCCTCAGGTACTAGATATTTTATACTCACATAAACATTCATTTTTATATTCATATAAACATTAAGTAATATTCAGTGACATGATTAAATTACTTAAAATATTTTTCATCTTTTTGAGGCTTGCATTTAAGTTTTTGTATTAGTCACTTTTCCATTGCTAGGACAAAATACCCGACAAACAAAATGTAAAGGAGAAAAGAATTATTTTGACTCACAGTTTCAAAGGATTCAGTCCATGGAAAGAAAAAACATCTGAAGGAAGAAACATCATGGCAGAAGGGCATGGCAAAGGAATGCTGCTCCACCCGTGGCAGCCAGGAAGCAGGAAGTAGGGAAGAGCCAGAGAGAGGAAGGAGCAGGAAGTAAAAATACACCCTTACAGGTTACACCTCCAGTGACCCACCTCCTCCAACCAGGCCCCACCTCCTGACAGCACATTCAGTCGTGAATTGGTTAGCACCCTCATGATCCATTCACCTTCTAGAAGTTCCACCTCTGAACGCATGAATTTGGGGGACATATTAGACCTAAACCATTATAGCTTTGTTGGATAGGATTGGTGCATCGTTTTGAGGGCTAATACTTCTTTTCTAGAACTACTACACATCACTATCCTATGAGTACTTACTTTATGAATTACAAGTTTTCTACTCTGATTAGTAAGACTCTTCTTGACCTGATGTGGCTAGTTTTCCTTCTAATCTCTTCTAATCTCTCTGTCTGTCTTTCTTTCTCTCTTGCCTTCATTGCTTGGTAGTTTTCTTTTCTATGGCCACTGGTCAGTATTCAGCAGAGGACTCAAGGTGAATCCTTTGGGGGCTGTGTCATACTCTCTGTGCAGTTCTCCTCTAGTCAGTCCTCTGCCCTGCACACTCTAGTCTGGCCTCCCTGGACCCCAGTGACTTCTCAGCTCAGGAATCTCCCTGAGCTGCACCTGGGTTTCTCCTCCCTGTGGAGCTGCCCAGAAGCTGTCTACAGGCAGTAAGCCTGGATTATTGTATGACTCGCCTGGTTGTTTCCTCCCTGCAGTGATCTCTATCCTGGATTGCCCATTGCCCAATATCTAAAATCATTATATAGCTTGGAATTTTGGTGTTGCACACAAGAGAGAGTCTGGTCTTTGCAACTCCATCTTGCCTGAAAGGGAACATTTTACCACCAGTTTTAATTTTGAGAGTTAGAACAAGAAGAAGTGCAATGAACACAGTCCAACCAAACATCAAAATTTTCATTTATTGTAGCATAAACCAAGATAACACAGAAAGTATCACTTTGATTTTAGTGGAAAAAAATGCATTTTTAAAAATGTACTTCATCTTTTTGGATATTGTTTCTAGAGAAGGAAAAAAATCTGACCAACTGTATTATAACATTATAGAGCCCAAAGTAAATTGCATCTAATTCTTACTGTCAGTTTTATAAGAACCACTAGCAAAAGGAGTGATTTTCAATGAGTCCAATTAGCATTTCTGAAACAGGATGATATTGGGTCATATAATGCTATCAGATGAGCTTTAATCAAATGCCTTCACTGATGTTATTTGTAAATCACAAACCCAAGGGTCCTTTTCAAATGTATTTTAGAATCATGTGATCACATGTCATATCAATGAAGACAAAACATAAATCATTTAGAACCAACATCACTATTCCCATTATCTTACCTTATACAGTAAGCCACAACTTACTAAGGAGGTCCGTTCCAAGAAAGCCTTCAGAAGTTGGATTCTTCTGCAAATCCAACAAAGTGAGTCTTATACACCTTTGACACAAATATACAATGTTAAGCATAAAAAAACCAAACACACACAAATACTGTACACTATTGCACTATACAGTAAGCACACAACAGCACAACTGTGACAATGTCTGGCAGCCTTGTGAGCTACTTCTGTGATTTGTTTGCATCTACTAATGTTCCTAATGCAACAACTTTTGTAATCCCACAGTTTTTAAAATGAGAATTGGGAGTAGGGTGGGGTGGAGAGGGTGTCATTCTCTGATTTTTAGAGTTTTGGTTCAGTGACATCTTCTGATACACACTACACCCCATATATAAATACAGTCCTTATGTTGGAGACAGAGTGTTAGCTGACTGCAGCGTAACCACTGTTTCCAAATGCTGAGGAGTAAACATCAATGGAAGTCAAATTAGCAACTTGTATACATCTAAGGAATGTTCAAAGTAAACAATAGTCAAATTAGCCATGGAAACAAAAACATAGGGAGAAATGCAGTTTATCACATCCTTAAATTTATTTTTAAGAAAATGTTTGATGCATTCAAAGAGACCAGCAGCTTATGTCTATGACTATGAACTCTGAGGTCATTTGTTTCCTCTTTCCATTGTATCAGGGTCTCTCCTAGTTCTGTGCTTTGATTCATTCATCAGTGGCCTACAGTTTTCCTAGGCTAGAAACCTTGGTCTTTTTGACTTTTTCTTTTTTGGAGTAGCAAATTCATCCTCAGATCACCATAGGTTACAACTACAGGCAAAATCCGTCTCCATGCCCTGAAACTATTCCTGGTCTTACCTAGGCCTTGTCTTTCTTCTCCATGCCCTTCCTCACCCCAAGGAGTTTCTGGGTCACAGTCTGCTCATGATGGATGAGCTGTCCCGTTTTGGAAGTCATATTGAATTTGGAATAAACTCCAAGTCCTTCACAGGGCATCTAGGGCTCCTACTGGCTGATGATGAGTGGCCTAACCTCTGAACTGTTTTGTCATGACTTCCTCCTAAGCATCACTTTACCCTGTGGCATCATATGACACACACCCCCTTCTCCCTGCACACTGCCACCTCATATTTTCTCTTTGCTCTCTGGAGTACCTTGTAAGGCCCACTCCTGGGGCCAATGTCACAAGTGACTCAGGCTAGGACTTATTCTCCTACAGTGTAGGAGACCAGATGGCTGACATCAAGGTATGAGCAGGACTGGCTCCCCCCCGAAGGCTGAGGGGGAATCTTTTCCATCCCTCTCTCCTAGGTACTGGTGAACCTTGAGTACTTCATGGCTCATAGATCTCTGCCTTCATTTCCATATGATATTGTTTTTGTATGTATGCATATGCTTGTGCCTCTGTCCAAACTCCCCTTTTTATAAGGACCCCTATCTGTGTTGGATTAGGTCCCTATCCTCTTCCAGTATAACCCCATCTAAACTAACTGCTTCTTCAACATTGCCATTTCCCAGTAAAGTCTAATCTGAGGCATCTCAGGTTAGGTTACAGTGTAAGTGGTGCACAGACACCATTCAGTTCATAGCAAGCCTTTCTCTCTGTGGGAGTGGGAGATTGGAAAGAACAGTGAGTGAAGTGATATGGTGCGTATCAGCCTATCAAAGGTCTGAGAAGTACCAAAATGAAGAAACTATGAAATGCAACTGAAAAACAAGAGCAGAAACAGGGGAGCTGCTGATGGAGCTACTCAAGTGGGGGCTTCGCCGGTCCCTGAGGAAGGGCCACATATATGGGACTGCAGAAAGACAAGTCACTCCTGCAGGGGCCCGCTGCTTGTAGTGTGTGGACACACACACTCTGCAGATGCCTGGCTCCATCTTGTATTTCTGCTTCCAAAGCACAGCCAGGCAGCCCCAGATGTTGTCTTTCTCTTGTCACTGAAGCATTTCAACTGCTGCCCAGTGATGGTCTCTGAATGACTACAGGCAAATGTAGTTCTAAAGATCCCATGGAGGAAATTCTATTTTAATAAAGTGAGAATTTAATTAAATAAATACACATTTAATTTCCTATGCTTGGTAGTTTTCAAGACATAATCAGTCATTTACTCTAAAGTATGTATTTCAGGCACTCATGGGGAGCTTATTAACCTCCAAATGCCACTATCTCAGCAGGGTTTGGCCTGAGAAAGACACTTCGCTGATAACAGTTAGCTGCACCACAGGGATCCACATCCTTGCATGGTGTTAAAGAGATTTAGTGAGGCCTGTGTTCCCTTGCAGTAATAGGAAGTGGGGGTACAGAGGACAATAATAACGAGACTTCTGTCTTTCTCCATACAGCTGATACCTATGTGGTTGCCAATGATTCAGTCAAATATTAAGGTAAGTCACCCCCTGGGTGTGTCGGAAGCTCTGTCTCCTCCAGAGAACATCAGAAAGTGCATGGAAATTGTTGATGCTTCATTTACTATGGAGAATGAGGAATTCAACCTGGCCGTGGTCTTAGAGGGTTAATAATGCAGGAGACGCTGTGAACCAAATGAAAGGTCTGTAAGAAGGTGACAGACAAGCCTCTGTTCCATGCTCACTGTCTATGGGATGCAAATGGACAAGTGTCCTTGATCTGAGCAAGGCCCAGTCTACCAATTAGAATCCAGACTCCAAAGCTGTCTTGTTTTTGGAGGAATCTCAAGGAATCTGGTTCCAAGCATATCCAGTGATGTTTCCTGACCACTAAGATTGATATTCTGTGATGCAGATTCTATTAAGAAAGGATAAATATTGAATGAGTGACAGAACTGAGCCAGAGGGAACCTACTCCTTCATTTCACACACAAGAAAATTCAGAATCCAAAGAAAGAGTAATTCGGGCAGGGTCCCAGAGCCTGAAGAGGAAGGGCCTGACCAAAGGTATTTCCCATCCCAGGCCTCACACTCCATGACAAGCAAAGATAGTTACTGGGGCTCCATCCCAGTCTTTCCACTTGAGGCACTGGGAGTGGAGGGAAAGGGAGAGACCAGAAACTCTTGCTGGAGTCCTTCCGTGAGTTGGGGAGGGATGTGAGCGGAAGCAAAAGGGGGTGGACTGAAGATAGTCAGACACTGAGAGAGCAAGGCAGCTGTCAGCAGTGCAGGCAGTTTTTGTGCCCTAATTATGGTTTTAGGACTGTTTGTGGCCACTCGTGGGGCAGGGGCCCCAACACTGCCCGTCTCAGTGCTGTTTTTCACTGTGAAGGTGGGTCCCTCCTATTCCCACCTGGAAGCAATCCAAATTGCTTGCCCCACCGTCTCTCCCTGTGGCAATCCACAGCAGTTTTACATGGCAGAGTGCAAAGAAGAGCCAACAGAACTTGATGACAAACTAAGAGAAGGAAGAAAAGCTTTCAGCCTAGCACATTCGTGTCCCTTGCCGTGAGGACAGGGAGATTGTGGTAATATTAAATGTAGCAAGCACCCACTATATCCATGACCTTTTCTAAACACACTGTTAACTCAGTTGTGTCTATAGAACGCCCTGAAGAAGTATAAGCATCTCCGCTGTACCCAGAGGAAACCCTAACACGGGCTGGTCAACCTCACGCCCGGATGGCCTGTTGAAAAGCCAGGATTTGAACTTGGGGAGCCTGACAGCAGAGCCAAGGCACTTCGCCACTGTGCCAGGTTCATGCGCTGAGTTCCTGCTGGGCACAAGTGTATATGTCAGCCAAGAACCTGGCATGTTGGCTGCACACTCCCAGAACAACAAGTCAGTAAAGACAAGCCTGTCATTATTCAGATGGGTTGGGCCGGGGTGACCTCTAGAAACATAGGACAGGCCCACGTTCCCTGCCGAGTGCTGCCAAACATGAGCGTTTGCCCTGTGCAGGCCACACAGCCCTTGAACCAGGCCAAGTGCTGCTTCCAGATGCAGTCCCATTGACATTCCCTAGGCTGTCCTGAGCTCTAGGAGGAAGTTACTAAACCAACCATCTGCCCTTTCTTAACAGCACTTATCTGCAGGCCTCCAGCTTCGCCTCCAGGCCATTCAGAACAACATGAACCACCACAGCCTAAGGACGCTGCCCGGCTCGGGCCAGAGCAGTGCTGGCCTGGCAGCCCTCCGCAAGTGGCTGCAGTGCACCCAGTTCAAAATGGCCCAGGTGGAGATCCAGTCCTCAGAAGCAGCCTCTCAATTTTATCCTCTATGAGTGGACTCCTCGGCTCTCAGTGTCAACACTCTGGTTTAGCAATAATGGGTTTAAAAACAAAACAATTTGATCCAAGCAAGTTGGGGAACATATTGGTACTGTACATTCTCTTTCTAGTTTAGTAAAAGATGTGCAAAGGCCGGAGAGGGCCACAAATGAAGCTTTCTTGCTACACATATTTCTGATGACTCCTTGGGCTATCTGATTAAGTGTTTCCTTACATTATTTTTTAAAAACCAAATCATTTTTCTTTAACTAACTTCTATTTTTTTTAAGAAAAAAAAAATAGACTGGTGGGTACTCACAGAAAAGTTGTATAAGTCCCCCTGTTGCTATTTTTGATGATAGAGAATAAATAGGGTTTTTGAAACCTTTGTAGTGTTTTTTCTTAAAATCCACTCTTGGCAATGCAATAAAAAACCCGTCACCATAAGCCAGTGACACCTGACTGAAGCTTTTTGTCATTCTCCTGGGAAAAGTGGCAGCTTGCAAGGAACATTACAAAGTGCACTTAGAACTTAGGGGGTTAAACTGTGCCAGCTGTTTTCTTTGTTTTATAATATCATTTTCCAAAATCGTCCAGGAAGTTTTATTACTTTTAAGACTAGTTTTTCAACTTATTAGTTCTAGGCTGTACTTTCTTGTAAGCTTTATGATAACCACTTTAGTTTCGTGAATAATAAATTTTATTCTTTTGTTAATAGTTGTATACAATTCAATTTACAACTGTAGATTGCATACTGGACCAGATGAGTCCCTGCACTGGCACAGAACTGCACCTGGAGTTATGTTTCATAAAGCGGAATTTTAATAGTGTCAGAGCACCAAAACTTAGCCACACTGATAGCTAGCATTTGACTGTGCATTCCAAATGACACCTCTCTTTATCCTGTAATGCACTGACTAGAAGAAGGCTTACTACACATTTAAGCAGTATATTGACATGCTATTAAATGCATTTTTTTATTATCTTGTGAGCCTGGGGTTTTTAAAAATTAGTTTATAGAGGTAGAATTTAGTTCTTAACAACCATTTCTTCTGAAATTTTACAACTTCTAACTCCCTTTAAACTGCACTTAATAAGAGGAAAAGGTTTTCTTTCAGGTCCTTTGGTGAGAAATACAAGATTTATTGAAGTCCATTTTCTCAGAAGGACTTTGAGGTCATGAGATGATTTTTTTTTTCATGTTACTTATTAAGAGCCGTCCTTTTTCTTTCAGGAGGTTTAATAGGTTCATGTTTCTCAGGGGAAAGATGTCCTAGATGTTTAAGTGTCCCACATGAATTCTAGTAAGACAGAGTGGCAGATCTTCACTCTTCTGAAAACGTTCAGGACCTGTATTAAGAGTACCGGAGTGATCCTTCTTTGTGTTTTGCCAGTGCACTCTTCTGAAAGGCCTTCCTCCAGCCAGAACTATCCTCTGCCCCAGTCATGGCTTGGCTGAGCTTCTATGAACATTTTGTCTTGTGTTACACTAAGTGGTGCCTATATTTACCTCACTAGAAAGTAGTGATGGCTTTGAGGATTGCATCTCCAGCATTTGGAATGTAGTGTTTGTTTAATTAATAGCTATTGGATTGAGTGAATTCATTGAAGCCACAGATCTTTCTTGAGCTACTCAGTGGATCAGCAAGGATTGAATTATGACATTGTCTTTTGTGCAAGAATTCCTAGAGGGAGCACAGAACCAGACCAGAGGAAGGAGACCCTATCTGCTTTCCCTGGCAGACGTTTTGTTGACTTCTTCATCTAGGTTTAGCTGTGGACCTGGCTCTTGGCTAGTCCTATGCTTGCACTGGCCCAGGAAGCCTGGGTCTTGGTGACCCCATCCCACCATTACACAAGATCCAAACTTATCCTTATTCTCCAGCCCCATGTTCTTTGCCCAGTTCTTTGAACAGACTTCTGTCTCCACTTCTCTTTGTAATTGCATCTTCCTTGAGGGCTGGGGATGAGCCCTTAACTCAGAACTCTTGTCTGAGCCCCCATTTAATGCTTTCTGATGTCTGGACCTATTTCCTCTACCCTAGTCCCCACCAGGGTCCTTAGTCCCACACAGGCACATCTGTCTCCTGGTCCTTGAGATGTGTAATCCATTTTCCTCCCAGCCAGACCTCAGTGCTGTCCCCACTGCATGCTGCCACTTTACTGATAGAGACCAGTGAGTGTCCCCAGCTTGCATTTACTACAGATTCCCAGTGTCCTCATCTTCGGTTGTTACCGTATGTCAGCTCTCCAGCAGGCTGGCCTCAGCCACTTAGGAAATAGAAGCCAGGAAGAGAGAGGACTTAATTCAGTGAACAGAACTGGCCAGAACAGGGAGGAGGAATTGCCTTTCACGTAGGTCAAGGACCAGCAAACTATTTCCATAAGACAAATGCAGCCCACTGCCTGTTTCTGTAAGGTTTTACTGAAGCAGTCACATCCACCATATACATACTGTCTGTGGCTGCTTTTGTGCTGCAGGGGCAGAGTTGAAGAGCTGCAACTGAGACTGTGATTCAGAAAGCCTGAAATATTTCCCCTTAGCCAAGGTGAAGGCCACCTAGAGGCACTTAGCTAGAACCCTTGCACAGATAGACACACATACACACACACACACATACACACACACACGTCAGTGGTCTGGGAATTTCATTATTAGTGTTTCCTCATCTGTAAAAATGGGGACAATGGTACTTTCTACCTCATAGGATTGTTGAAAGAATGCAAAAAAAAAATGCAAAAAAGGGGGGAGGAGGGGTTAGGGTTAGGGCAATACCTGATAATGGTATATACTCAATTATGTTTTTATTCTCATGTTAAAGCCTAGAGAGGGAAAGCCACTTGCCCAAGGTCACATAGCTTGTAAGGGGCAGAACCAGAACTAGACTCCAGGCTGTCTGACCTCCAAAGACTATACTCCCAGACACCTCTCATGTCAACTCCTGTTACCTACACACAGCCCCAGGTGACAGCTGTGATAGCAAAACGGGGGCAGTGAGAGCCCAACAAAATGTCCCTGGCCTAGGTGTGGCCAAAACTGATTACTGGTTTGGAGAAAGGCCAAGGCATTGACTCAGTTTCACTTCCCTCATGGAATCCAACCAGTTTCAGCATGTGAACAGAACATTCTGAAATATCCAAGAGTGGAGTGGCACAAATCTCCAAATACATAGGTTCCCATCCACTGACTTTTCATAATGGGAATGCCTCTTACTAGTTGAGTGACCTTGGATGAGTTATTAAACCTCTCTGGATGTCTGTTTTTCCTTATCTGTAAAATGGAGCTACCAAATCCATCTCGCTGGGGGTGATGGAAAGCTCAAACAGGCAGAGGACTCTGTTGATACCTGTGAGACCATACCAGGATCCACGAACTTCTGGGAAGACTGGTGCTACCTTATGAAGGCCACACAAGGGGACAGCTCACAGCTGCAGGCTTATTTGGATTTCCATTCAGCCAGTGCTTCAGAATCAAGACCTACAAGATCTACTGGAGTCAAAACATGGTCATTAGCTGAAAATCTCCAGTGTCCATTGTATGCCATCTCTTCGTGAGTGAACCATTCTGCCAGACACCAGGATGTTTCCAGCAAATCTCTAGAGTTTCATTCAGTGAGGCCAAGTGGATGCAGCAACTTCATCTTCATGTGCACGTGACAGCAGGTCAAACAAGATTGAACTGGATCAGAGATGCTGAGTTATCCACCAAGGCTGTCTCAGGAGCTGGGATCTGGAACTAATTGGACACTGCAGATCATTTATTGTACCTCTTTAATCATGTTAATTTGCAAATGTATACTTTGGATAAACTGGGTATTTTGACATTGATGGCAGGTGAAGAAGAACGGAGTGGTTGAACTCATTGGAGTGGTACCTAATCATAGTTTTATGAAAGTTGAATGCTTTGGGAGATGGCTTAGGTGTTATTAGTAAGGAGCTGGCCAGTTCTTTCAGGGCTAGCAGAAAGAGGTGAGCTTCTTAAGGGAATTCAAGAGAAAACACGGCAGCCACTGTATACTGAGCATCTGCTAGTCCCAAGTTCTTTACATATACTATCCTCACTTACTGGCTTTTCCCCCGGTGTGAGACAGGTGTTTTTAATCTTCCCAGGTTTGCAGGTGGGTCAGCAGAGGCCCAGAGGTTAAGTGCCTTATCTGAGGTCATGCAGCTGGCAATAATGGCATTAGGATTAGGAGACCATTGGACTACAAGTCAGAGCCTCAATACACGTTCTTTTCTCTCTCCTCTTGTTGGTTCCTGGCTTTGTTGGCTAAAGTGTGCCCGGAGCATGGGGTAGAGAAATCAGAGGGCTTTTTAGAGGCAGCTCGATTGTATTGACAACTCTGTTTATCAATTATCTGTCATCAACTTTGATTAAACCAGAGTTACTTCACCTGCAAAGGTGTTCTCCCTTCTACTTTGGGAATGAATTCATTTATATGAAAAATTATGAATCACAAATCACTTTCAGCTTCCCCTTAATTTAGTAGTTTTATGTGAAAGAATAAACTTGTGTGAATTGAAGATTGTGATGATGAACTCTATTGGATTTGGGATCTATTAAGAGTTCACTCAGCCGTGAAGAGATGTGCTTTCATGTATAATCCTAGCTCCTGTTTATGAGGGTTACTGCATGTCATGTATTTTCACTGTGTAATGTCATTCAGTCTTCACAATAGTGTTAGGTTGGTATTCCTATTATCAACCCCATATTACAGATAAGGAAACTGAAGCACAGACAGATGAAATATTTGCAGGAGTTATTTAGTCAGAGATAGAGTAAAATTTGAATCTGGATATGTCTCCTCTAAAGTCTAAGTTCTACCTATTACACAAACTGGTAAATGCTTGGTAAAGTCTTTTGCTACTCATCTGACCAACAAGGTAACTTAGAATCATTTAGATCAGATCACCACTGGCAGCCTCCTGGCTGACTGGCCACAGTATACTTTGTTTGGTGAGCTTGAATTTA
>RJWT010030394.1:0-14656 GCA_004365215.1 Cuniculus paca | reverse complement strand
GGCCCATAGCAGGAAACAGCTGGCATACTCAAGCTGGTTACTTTGAAGAAAGTTTAACAAAGAAACTATTTACAATTTTGCAAGTAGAGCTTGAGAGAATGAACAAGGAATAATTCAGTGCCCTGGGCATGAAACACAAGGCTAAATAATAGTGACTGGAACACAGAGAAGATCACTGTATTGACAGAGCCAGCTGGAAGGAACTGGGGTCCCTGTGGTGGAAACATTAGGGACTAAATATCCTGACCTTCCATTTCACCTTCCCTCTGCCCTCTGATCTTATAGTACTGTATCTCTGTACCTTCAAGACAGAAGATCATGGAGTCTGTTCTTCCAATTCTTACAAATCAGCCTCACTGTGGGTAGAATAGGATAGACAAGGACAGAAATGGATCAGAGAGCCTGAAAGAATGATATTTAGCACAAATATCTACTCCATGCTTTGCAACTAACTTATCATAACTGGTTATGATAATTCTGAAAAAAAATAAGGTTCAGAAAGTTTAAGTGACTCATCCACGGACATGAAACAAGTAACTGATGAATTCAAGGTTTCAACTTATCAGTGTGGTAAGACATATCCGTTCTTTTTACCAAGTCTGTATATTGCATTATGTGGAGGGAAATATGAAACCATAGTTCAGACATAACTAATGCTTCCAGTGATCAGACCTGAGTAGATAGGATTGTTAGGAAAAACTTCCTTGGGAAAGATGGAGTTAGAATTGAACCTTGAAGAAAGAAGTGTAAATAAGTAGATAAGAGGGAAAGAAGGGAACAAAAGTATTGTCCATGTGGATGGAGCACTAAAATATGTACAGAAATGACAGATAATTTAAGAGCTTCAAATAATTTATTATATTTGAAACAGAGAGAACAAAAGTAAAGAAAAATATGATTTTAATCAGCAGTGTGAAAAAGTAACATGACTTAAAGACATTTAAGTGAAATAAACATTGCATGGTATATCTCATGGTGTATAGGTATTACAATTCATATAAACAAGTGATTGTTACTATTTTAGGTGACAAAAAGAGGAAGGAATATATATAGGAAGACTGTTACAAACACCATGTGTCTGTTTATTATTGAAACCTAACTCTCAATATAGACATAGGTCAAAAGTTTCTGGTTTCACCACAAAATTTGTAAGTCTTATTACTGCACAAAATTATTGCATTTTGTGCAATTAATGCAGTTTATGTTTCTTTTTTATTCTTTCTTTCTTTTTCTTTTCCTTTTTTCTTTTCTTTTCTTTTATCTTTTTTTCTCTTTTCTAAATGACTGGAGAGAACTCCAGCCACAGAAAACTAATCTCTTCCCCAGACCCAGAGACCAAGTTCAGACAATCCCTTGCTTACTACTTCATTCTTTCTTTTCTGCCTTCCTCAGGAGTTTCTCAAAGCTTGCATGATCATCCTTGTCCTCCAGTCTTGCTTCTCCTTCCTTTTCAGTTATATTTGTTTTATCCACTATCTTCTTCAATTTCCCCACCACAGGGTAAAACCATTCTACCAAGAGGAAATACATTGTATACAATCTCCTAATTTACAATTCATCTCATTATATCACTATAGATTTTGCTCCTATAGTTTAAGGTACAAAATTAATAGTTACCCCAGTTTGTCAGTTTCTAAACTCTGCTTGATACTATTGTTAATGCTAATTATACTACTTTAGCTAGGATGTCATATCTGTTGGAATCAGTTGTTCTCCCTTGTGTAAAAATACTGGGAAGCTCTGGGGTAATATCCTCACCACAGTCTAACACCAAAAGATTGGGGACTGAGCTAAACAGAGAACATCTCATTCTTGATTAATTGGAAAGATAGGATCTGGGGATAGACACAAACAAAGAACCTCTTACACACAGAAGACATCCCTGAGGAACAGGCTTTTCCTAGAGAGGTCTTGATATTAGTATATAGCTACCTACTATAAACACTTACAAGAATTAACAGAGAAAATAAAACAAAAAATTTTGAAATAGAAATGACAAGATGTAGATGAAAAATGCAATCTCAGACCTCCAACCCACCCAAAACAAGTCCAGGAGACAGTGAGATAGAGGAAAATGGAAGACACACACCTGAAATTTCTGAAATGATACCAACTAAAGTAGAGAAACAGAGGTAATCATATCAGAAACAATCTCTCAGGTAAAAAAGAAATGACAACCATAATGAAGACATTGCTTAGCAAATCTAGAGTAGACATAGATAAAGAAATAAATGAGCATAGGAAAATGATGGAAATCTTGAATGAACAATGTAGGAAAAAATAGAATACATGAAACGGATTCAAACAGATATCCAGGAAATCAAATATTTCCTCAATGCTGGAAAAATCACTTGAATTAAACTAAAGATAGACTTTCAGACATTGAGAAGAGGATTACAGCTAGTGATCATGAAAGGAAAGACCTCTTAAAAATAATAAAAGGGACAGGAAGTACCAGTTCAGCAGCTGCAAGATGTTGCAAAGAAAAACAATATAAGAATGACTGATGCCAGTGAAAAAGTAGGAGCTGAAACATACCACAAAGAAAAGAGTATCTGCAGAAGTAATAGCAGAAAATTTACCAAGCATGGGAACAGAATCTGACATTTGGATAAACAAAGCATAAAGAATTCCAAATACCCATTACCAAAATAAACCTATGCCCAGTCAGATAATAATCAAGACTCTGGAAGTTCATCACAAGAACAAATATTAAAAGTTGTTAAAGAAACAGATAACCTATAAAGGAAAACCCATCAGAATCATGGATGCTTCTTCACAGAAACCTTCAAGTCCAGGAGAGCATGGAGTGAAGTATTTCAAGTTCTGAAAGAAAACAACTTCCAACGCAAATGATGTACCCTGCAAAACTATCTTTCAAAATTAATGGAGAAACAAGATACTCTTATGACAAAGAACATCTGAAGAAATTCATGACCAACAAACCAACCCTACAAAGAGTACTGAAGGATATTCTAGACAAAGACAAAAATAACCACAATTACAAGAACTGCAACAGAAAAACACTACCAACCAGAGCAAACAATTAAACAGAGGGAAAAAGCAGGGGATCAACAGCAGGAAAATATCATGACAAAGATAAACTAATACATACCAGTTATGACCATCAATATAAATGGCCTCAACTCACTAATCAAAAGAAGCAGACTGACAGAATGAATCAAGAAACAAGATCAAACAATATACTGTGTAAAAGCAACACATTTAACTGAAAAATAAATTCAAAGACTGAAAGTCAAGGGATGGAAAACAATCTTTCATGCAATAGGAAACCAGAAAAAAAGCAAAAGCAGCTATTCTGTTTGCAGACAATGTGAAGTTCAAACCAAGAATGATCAAAAGAGATAAAGAAGGTCACTACATGTGTCTTAGGGAAAAAAAACTTAAGAGGAAGAGATAACAATCCTAAATATATGTACACCAAATATGTGAGCACACAATTATGTAAGATAAATATTAATAGACATGAAAAATCAAATAAGCAATAACAGAATTATAATGAGGGACCTTAATACCCCACTGTCAGAAAGAGATAGATCAATTAGACAAAAAATCAGCAAAGAAATATGAGAACAGAACCAAATCTGTGAACAAATGGACTTAGTAGATGCTTACAGAGGGCTCCACCAAACAACATCAGAATTCACATTTTTCTCACTTGCACATGGGACCGTCTCTAAAATATACCATGTACTAACTCATAGAACATGCTTAAGCAAATGCAAATGAATTGAAATTATTCCATGAATATTATCTGACCTTAGTACAATAAAATTGGAAGTTAAGGGCAAAAGAAACTAGAAAAACTACATAAACACATGGAAATTAAATAACACCCTCCTGAACAACCAATGGGTTGCAGATGAAATTGAAGAAGAAATTAAACAATATCTACAATTAAACAAAAATGCAGATACAACATACCACAACTTGTGGGACACAAGGTAATCAGTACTAATTGGGAAATTCATAGCAGTGAATTCTCACATCAGGAAACCTGAGCAAGTACAAATAAATAACCTAATATTGCATTTCAAACTTCTAGAAAAATAAGATCAAGTCAAGTTCAAATTGCATACAAGGAGGAAATGATAAAGAGCAGAGCAGAAATTAATCCAATTGTGACCAAGAAAACAATACAAAGAATTAATGAATAGAAAATTTGGTTCTTTGGAAGAATAAATAAAATTGATAAATCCTTAGCCAAACTTATCAAAAAAAAAAAAAAAAGGAAAGAAAACACTCAAATTCATGCATTGAGGTATGAAAAGGGTGAAATCACTACAGATCATGTGGAAATTCAGAAGCTCATTAATACATAGAAAATCTTAACTCTCATAGAATGCAAAATACAGAAAAAATGGACAAATTTCAAGAATTTTATGAATTACCAAAGATGAGTCAAGAAGATATAAAATTTTTGAATGATCCAATTCAATTAATGAAATTGAAAACATGTTAAAAATTTACAAACAAAACAAAGCCCAGGCTCCAATGGATTCACTGCTGAATTCTGCAAAAAAATTTAGAGAATATTTAATGCCAATACTCCTGAAACTCTTTAATGAATTTGAAAAGGAAGCAATACTCCCTAATTCATTACTGGAGGCAAGTATTACCCTGAAAAAAAAAAAAACAAACAGAGAAATACCCAACCAAAAAAGAGAACTATGGGCCAATCTTCCTAATGAACATAGACACAAAAATCCTCAATAAGATACTCACAAACAGAATGCAGCAAATCATCAAGAGGATTACACATTATGAACAGGACAGATTCATTTCAGAAATGCAGGAATGGTTCAACATATGTAAATCAATAAATGTAATACACTGTATCAACAGAGCCAATGACAAAAATCACATGGTCATGTTAATAGATGAAGAAAAGTCTTTTGACAAAGTTCAATGTTCATTATATAACAACCCTGCAGAAAATTAGAAAAGATGGTCTTTATCTTAATCTAATAAAAGCCATCTATGACAAACTAACAGCCAATATCATACTAAATGACCAAAAACTGAAAGCTTTCACTCCAAAATCAGGAATAAGACAAGAATGTTCACTATCGCCAGTCCTATTCAATATAGCTTTGGAAATATTAGAGCAATTAGAAAAGAGAGAGCAATAAAAGGAATAAGGATAGGAAAGGAAGAAGTTAAATTATTCACAGATGACATGATACTCTACAGAGAAGATCACAAAACTCTATCAAAAGGCTTTTAAATTTAACTACCAAATTCAGTAACATAACTGGATACAAAGACAACACTCAAAATTCAATACCATTCCTATAATAAATAACCAACTCACTGAGAGAGATTATGGAAAACATCCTTCACAATATCACCCAAAAAATGAAATACTTAGGAATCAATCTAATGAAGGAACTATATAGGATCTATATATTGAAAATTACAGTACTCTGAAAAAGGAAGTCAAAGAAGCTATCAGAAAATGGTTAGGAATTATCAACATAATGAAAATGGCTACACTCCCAAAATTGTACTATAGACTTCACGGAATATTGATCAAAATATCATTAGCATATCTCACAGAACTAGAGAAAATATTCCTAAAATTCATTTGGAACCAGAAGAGACCTGGAATAGCAAAGGGAATCCTGAGCAACAAAGGTGATGCAGGAGGCATCACAATTCCTGATTTGAAATTATATTACAACTCTACTGTGATAAAATCAGCTTGATGCTATCAAAAAAATAGACCTAGGATTGGTGGAACAGAATGGAAGATTCAGACACAACTACAAACACACCCAGCCACCTTATCTTTGACAAAGGGGCCAAGCATGTTCCCTGGAAGAAATCTAGCGTTTTTAATAAATGGCGCTAGAAAAACTGGCTCTCTACATGCTGAAGACTAAAACTAGAACCATGTCTATCACCATGCACTAAAGTCAAAATGGATCAAAGATATAAATATTAAAACAGAAACACTAAATTTGTTTAGAAGAGAAAGTAAGAAGAAATCTTGAAGACATAGGTATAGGCAGAGACTTCATGAACAAAACTCAAACTGCATGAGAAGTACTTCAAAGAATCAACAACTAGGACCTCATCTTATTAAAAAAAATTTCAACTCAAAAGAAATCATCAACAGAGTGAAAATATAACTCACAGAGTGTGAAAAATTTTTAGCCAATTGTCCCTCAGACAAGGGACTTATTTCTAGAATATACAGTAATTTGAAAAAAATCAGATCTCGTAAATCCAAAGATCCAATCCAAAAATGGGCATCTAAGATGAATACACACCTCTCAGATGAAGAAATACAAATGGCAAATAAATATATAAAAATGTTCAACATCATTTATCATTCAAGAGATGTTTATTAAAACAACACTGAGATTCCAGCTCTCTCCAGAAAGAATGGTTATCATCAAGAAATCAACCAATAGCAAATACAGAAGGCTTTGTAGGGAAAAAGTAACACCTTTCCACTGCTGGTGGAAATGAAGACTGGTGCAACCACTGTGGAAATCAATATGGAGATTCCTCAAAAAGCTAGGATTAGAGGTCCCATTTGACCCAGCTATTCTCCCTTCTGGTACCTTCCAAGAATTAAAAACACTATACCTCAGTGATATATATGCATCCATGTTTACGGCAGCACAATTTGTTATAGCAAAATCCTGGAAACAACCCAAATGCCCCTCATCAAGGGATGGATAAAAAAGATTCAGTGTTTTTATACAAACTGTACTCTTCAGCCATAAAGAACGATAAATTTCAAGCTTTTATAGGTAAATGGATGTAACTTGAGACCATACTCATAAATGGAACAAATCAGATTCACATGGTAAACATCATATTGTCTTCCTGGTGTAATTTGAAGAGTAAATAAGGTCTAAAATATACAATAGATATAGTGAAATAGGAAGAAATTGTATAAAAGAAAAAAGGAAATAGGATGAGGGAAAGGGAAAAGAAGCTAAGTGCAAAGGGAGAAAAATGTAAGTTAGCCATTGCATTAGTGTCTCTTAGTTTATTGAAAAGGAAGATTTGTGCTAATATCGATTGGAGAATTTTTATGATCATATCTTGTACTCTGAATAACTACTTTGAGGATGACAATATGCAATGCATTAACTCTTATTCTCTTATGAAATTTTGTTTTACCTTTATTCCATAAAAAATAAAAGAAACTGGGCAATATTTAAACTTGTGTATCTAATTTATTTCACTTAACGTTATCTTCTCAAGGCAAAATATAAGAATAAGATTAATGCCAGTGTTTTGGGGAGAAGATAAGACTATTTACCATTCACAAGTTTTTGATTAAAGAATGATTGTGCCTTGCATGTCACTGTGGATGAAAAAAATTCAGAAAGATAGAGTGGTAAGTCAAAATAACTGGTTTAACTTTATGTTCCTTTCTGAAAGATGCTGGTATGCAACAATTTATTCTCTGCTTGTATGAATTTGTTTTTGATGCTTCATATTAGTGAAATAATACAGTATTGATCCTTCTGTGACTACCTTATTTCACTTAGCATAATGTTCTCCAACTTCATTTCCATTGTTCCAAATGGTAGGATTTCTTTCTTTTTAAAAAGTGATGAGACAAAAGGAAAGCTTTGGAGGTGATGGTTATATTTTCTCCTTTATTTTGGTGATGTTATAATGCTTGTATGGATATGTCACCTCCATCAAATTGCACGTATTAAACATTTTTCCTGTACTGGTGGTAAGCAAGCACTATAACACCTAGTTACATCCCCAACTACTTTATTTTTTACTTTGAGACAGGATTTAGCTAAGTTGCCTAGGCTGGTCTCAAACTTGCCAGCTTTTCCCCTCAAACTCTCAAGTACTGAGATTACAAGCCTCTGCCACTGCACCTGGCAACTATGCTGTTCCTACTGTATAAAAATGATACTTGGAAAAAAAAAAGTCAAAAAAGAGTAAGTTGTAGTTTCACTGGCAGGAGAACGTTGAATGTGCCCAATAAGCTTTCTTCAGTTTTGAGACTAATGTATTAAGAATTCCTTGAAGGAACTAAAATAACAAGGTTCACCTTCTACTTCCCAGTATTTACCTATATTATTCCCTTATGTTTGTATTGACATTCATTTCCATGGAAATCTTACAGAAATCTTCACATTTACAATTGAATTTATTGTATAATTTAAGTTTTGATCAAGTAAGAAATATAGATTGTAAACGTATCAACCCTAAAGGAAATAGGGGTAAATATGAAATAATATTGTTTAAAGATAAAGTGAGAAGCCAGGCGTGGTGGCTTACGCCTATAATCCCAGCACTCGGGAGGCTGAGACAGGCGGATCGTTGTGAGTTCGAGACCAGCCTGGGCTACAAAGTGAGCTCAAGGCCAGCCTGAACGGCATAGTGAGACCCTGTCTCAAAAACACCAGGGCCGGGGGATCTAGCTCAGTGGCCTAAGTGCCTGCCTGGCAAGCTCAAGGTCGTGAGTTCAATCCTTGGTGCCGCAAAAAAAAAAAAAAAAAAGATAAAGTGAGAGGGGCTGGGGATTTAGCACAGCAGTTCAAAGGCTTGCCTGAAAAGTGCGAGGTCCTGAGTTTAATCTTTGGTACCTAAATAAATAAATGTAAAGTGAGACTACACTATATTGTAACACAAAAATTATTTTAAGTTAAAAGCTTATTAAGGTTTTCTTGAAGGCTATTTCTTAAAAATAGAAGACTCAACTGACTTTATCAGAAAACTAGACATTTTCTGAATCTATTCTTTGTCCCAAACTAGACTTCAAATATATAGATACTGAAAGGACAAAAATAAAGAGAATGTAACTATAAATGTAGTGACATTTTAAAAAATTAGAAAAACCTATACAATTTTTATGGTTAAAAATTTTGATTAAAAATTTTATGATTAAAAATTTATCTTAGATAAAAATATGTAAGGCAAAATATAATTCTCAAAATTGACTTATAAGAAAATCTGCATAAATCTAAAACTATTGAAGAACTTTATGCAGTTGTGAAATGACTATTTGAAAAAGCAGCATTTCCAGATGGTTTCACAGTTGCATTTTCGTCAAAACATCCAGGAACACATATCCTTTATATTAATATGTTACAGATAATAAACTCAAAAATATCACTTTAAATAATTTTATGAGTCCTGCTTGCAATGTTGCAAAAATGAAACCAAGTTAATATGAGAACAGAAAACCATTGTGAAGTACTGCTTATGTATACAATGCAAAAATCTCAAAATTTTAGCAATTAGGAATGTAATCAAAAATAACAGATTATGACAAACTAAGACTCACCATTCATTGGTTAGAAGAAAGTTTAAAATTAGCAAATCTAATAATAGATTTTTGTTAAAGTGCATTTAATTTCACTTCCTGCTAAAATTAAAAAGAAATAAATGATTAAATGATTTCTTAACTGAATAAATTGACAAGGATATTACTACAAGGGCAGACTACACACATGTGGAAGATGGGATACAAAGAAAGTACAGGAATGGCAGCTGTCCTAATTAGGCTGAATCCTAACCTGAAAGTTTGAAAGACCCAGAAATTTGCAAAAACGATAAACCTCTGGGTAGTCAGTTTAGAGGGAAAAATGTAAACGATATGTTATTTAAAAGTCTTTTTAAGATGCATTGATTCCAGATTCCTGACCCCAGTTCTGTTAAAAGGTTTTTCCTTTGTACTACAATATCTGAAGAAGCATAGGTATTTGTTTTCTGAAGAGCCCCTCTGTAGTTCCTATGTCAAGGAACGCAAAGCAGCATTGAGCAGGGGAGTAAGGTACACTAACAGAGGTCTTGAGAAAAGCGCCTTTATGCATTGGCAGATGAACCCCCAAATAGCATTCCTTATTCCCAACTTAGTTTCTAAGTTTCTGGCAGCTATTATATCTTTCTTTCCTGTTTGTTTGTTTATTCACTCATTCATTTGCTCATTTTTAATTTAGGGAGGACACTGAAAATTTTCTTCAAAAGTTTGATGAACCATGGAAAACAACTAAATATAACTAATTGCAGGTGAGGTTTCCTAATAACATATCTCCTCCAGACCTCCCTATGATTGATGCTACTGTCTGTAAGATCCTTCCATGTATTTCTCTTTTGCAACAAACTTTTTGGTGATTCAAACTGAAGTATGAGCAAAGATCAGACAGTACCTAAAGAAATCTCTAATGGCAACAAAAAAAGCAAAGAGGTCATAGAAACTGTAAACCCTAGTTGACACAAACAATGATTTGTCTAGCTAATAACTTGTAGGTCAGAGATTTCTCCACCAATATCTAAAGAAAAATATCCATTGATGTCAGACATTAGGGTTTCCACAGAAGTGTGAGGCAAGCCTTATATAGTTTTTGTTGTTATTTTTACAGACAATTTATTCTGTGTGTTTGGATTCTTACAAGATTGTTTTTATCTTCACAGAAAGGATCAAAATTTATTAAAGCTGTGGTGAGGAAAAGAAAGAAAAAAGTCATAATTTCTAGACAGTCTTTCAAAAAAGTTTTAATAAAGCTTTTTATGAAGTTGTGCAATATAATTTCCCACTGGCTACTTCTTTAACATACTTCAGTAAAGATATGTTTATTTTTCATATATTTTTGGTATCAGTCTTTAGTATTTTAGATAAAATACCACATCTCTAAGACTATTTCAAAACTGACCCAGTTATAACTGGATAACAAATGCAACAGTGCAAAAAATCCTCAAAAATTTCTTTAGGCTTGTCATATGAATATTTTTATATTCGGAGAGTGGGGCATGGAATGTTGATCCTATCCAGCAAGTATAACTTCCAAGCACATATAACTGCACATGTGGAGATAGTTATCAGTTCTCCTGACACAGAGTCTGTATCTCCAAACAGATAAAGCAAAACTACGGCCATACCACCCTGAATGCACCTGATCTCGTCAACACAAAACAAAAAACAATGAAACAAACTCTAAGTCAATAAAAGAAGAATTCTTTCATATGGATAGAATTCTTCTACTTCAAAAGGTAATTCATGACCAGAACACTTGCAGATGTTTTTTTTGTATTATGGCTTATTTTAATTAGCTTTATCAATTTTTCAATGAGTGAAAATTCTTACCTTCCAGATTTAAATATTCACTTCAGAAAATTTATACATTCTTGTCATTATCTAAGTTTTAAAAAATATTGTAGTAGCAAGTTTGGAGTCTAGAAGTGATAGTCGGGGTGCTACATTAAACAAGAAGTCTGAGACATTATTTAGTAAAACTGGCGGTTCTAAATTAGATATTCTTGTGTGATTCCTTACTAAAACTGCAACTCTCCAAGGGGAAAATGATTTAGAGTATTAGTCCATGTAACTTATTTATTTTGTATCTACCATGTTCCAGAGTCTGTGTTTGGCCTTAGGGAAATCATTATTGATATAATATTATTTCATCTCCCTAAGGGATGAGCAATCTTATGTGAAGACAGCCATGTAATAGATACAGCAAATTCAGTTCATGTGAAAGGAGCTATAACGAGACTCCTCAAGCGCAAGGGAGTCTCATTTATACTGGCCTAGAGAATCAGAGAAATTCTTGGAGGGAATGGCTAGAACCAAGCATAGAAAGAACATTGTGAGTAAAACATAATTCTATCTCATTTGTATTATTTTCTTAATTTGATGAAAATGTGTCTTTTACCTAAAATTTGACAGCATTTGAGATCTAATTAACATGTCAATGTTTTTTCTTCTTTAAAGTATATGAGCTAATGGTTTTCAGTATATTTATAAATATATGCCAGTGCAGATAAAAGAACTGAAACAAGTTAGGTTTGCAACTGGCATTGACTCCTGTTCACCTGAATTTGCACTTTTGACAACATAATTTCCCTCATTCTTCCAAAACCTTCCCCTGAGTATCTCAGATCACCTACTTGTTATGCAGAACTTACCAGACTGAAGAGAGGTGTAAGGATTAAGTAATAGAAAAAAATATCTCCAGAGAACATCCTCTGATTGAATGGAGGAAATTTGTCTCTTGATTTAAGCTTTGGTAAGCAACTACCCTTCCCATTCTCACACTATGAAAGGTTCAGTGGACACAGAGAATAGAAAGGGTGTACAACACATTCCTTCTCTTCATTCACTTGTCTGCCCTATTTCTAACTTTTCAAGATTTAAAATTAGCTATATCATTATCAGTGCCAAAATTCAGACTATCACCATTACACAGTCAAATTTAATATTATGCTTTTTGTCACAAGATCTGGAGTTCAGTTTGATATCTATCTGTCTGTTTGTCTATCCATCTATTCATTTGTCTTTGTAGCTACATACTGTTTGGCTTTCTTTCATGGAAACTTGTTTATACCTATGGAGCTCAGAACAATTCATCAAGAGTTTTATATCCACTTTTAAGAGCTAATTGTCATCTTTCTTTTTGTTCAAATTCCAGTTTCATGTCCTTCTCATTCAGTGTAGCACCAAAAGTTTAGAAGCAGAGATTTTTTTTTCAACAGCAATGAGACTTAAACATAATTTATTTCCATCATTCATTTGGTAGATCAAGGAAATATGACCAAAAGTTGTGTGATGAAATAACTAAATTTACACTCAAATAGAAGCAAAATAAC
This sequence comes from Cuniculus paca, assembly GCA_004365215.1. Taxonomy (NCBI): domain Eukaryota; kingdom Metazoa; phylum Chordata; class Mammalia; order Rodentia; family Cuniculidae; genus Cuniculus; species Cuniculus paca. The sequence goes on along the minus strand of RJWT010030394.1, from coordinate 2,056 downwards.
AATTAAAAAGTGTTCTTGACTCTTGTTTAGTGCTTTTTCAACTGTTCATTACTTAGTGTTCTGAGAAATTTAAGCCTTCAAAATACAAAGATTTCAAAAATTATCAGTGTCAGACTGAGTGTGTTGGTGCATGCCTGTAACCCCAGCACCTGGGAGACAGAGGCAGGAGGACCACTGTGAGCTCAAGGTCAGCCTAGGCTACATAGTGAGACCTTATCTAAAAAAAAGTATCAGAGTGTCTTAACCATAAATGAAGAGTACTTGATGTGTATGCTTTTTTGCACACGGACAAGCATAGCAGAAGTAATTCTGCTCTAAGGTTTTTCTCCTACTCCATTTATTTTTACTTCTAAGTAATTAATCATGATTAACTTTGTATGGTTGATATACCTACAGTTTTGTTTTTTTTTTTACCTCTTCCTGGGATTCCCTGTTTGCCACCAGATGTTGGCCTGGCTACATTTTGATTCCATGTTCAATGGATATTTTACTGTCACCCCCAGCAAGGTTTTGAGACTACAGATTTCACTTCAGAGTGTAACCTTAAACTGATGGAATATAGAAGATCACTGAATAGCAGGACCCTCTAAATGACGTCTTCCTTCTTACTTGCTACCGCTTCACTGGTGCTTACTAAAACACTCTATTCAAGATATTTATTTATTCCATAAACGTGTCTATGACAAACCTGGAGAAATAAGAAACATGTTCAAGGAGTACTTCATAAGAAGAGAGAGGGAGTAAAATCCTCCAAACTAAGAGGAAAAAATATCCTCCTTTAGTTCAGTGACGTACTGCACTTACACCTGAGCACAGGGAGAGCAGCAGAAGGCCTACCAACAAACCACAGTAAAAATTCAGATTTCAGGGTTCATTTTCAGCCTCCCATTAAGAAGTTTCCAGATGAAGTCAGGGAGCTTTATTTGTGAAATTGCCACAGAAGGTGGTGATATGAAACTAAATTATAAATCAGCACCTATTGTATAACTTTAGGACTAATATGAGCAGCAGCAAAAGATTGCCAATAGCACTTCAAAAATAGGTAAAAACTTGCAAAAATATGTATGTTAGTCTATGTTTATCCCAGTAGTTTTCTGAAATGAACGCGTGAACTATATCCTGAAGGGACTTAACAGCAAGTGTGGCGAGATGTATAACCAAATAACCATTTGTATTCGCATTTATAATAGTGACGATTAATGCTTACATCATTATTCTGGATGTATAGACAAATTGCATAGGCGCATAGAAACTTATATTAAGAATTCTGACTGAGAGAATGAAAGTGGCCTAATATAGATGAAAGTTGACTTAGTAAAAAACGAGAGATATTATGTGTACTAACATAGGACAAGATATGTTGTTTAGGGGTTATAAAGAAAGGAGAATGCCGTTGCTGATGAACAGGATGGTATAAAATCTAAAAATTATCGAACATTGATTTTGAACCAGCATGACCCTTTAAAGCAACCTTCATGTTATAAGCACTATGATTGTTCTGAAATATAATTAAGGAAATTGAGAACATTCATAGGAATATTAGGATACAACAGAAATACAGTACATAGTTCATATATTGTGTGTGCTTAGGGTGCAAATAAAGACATGGAAGTTGTAGCTGAAGATGAGACTGGAGAATTTGAACCCTCTGTGGGAGGGATCATGCCATGCAGATAATTCTATAACTCTTCAATTCATTTCATGACCATTAATTTGATCCAGGAGGAAAATTATATAATGCACAGAATAAAGACTAGAAAGAATATTCTGCCTAATTGGAGGGGCAAAATTTTCATTTCTGAAATGTAAAATAAATGAAATAATAACATGTTCATCTGGGAAATGGTAGGGATGGTAGAACTAAATTTGATGTTTACATAAATTATATGGATTTTTATACTTATATAAACTATGTAGACTTGTTTCATTGATAAAATTGAATACATAACATACGTGGATAGAAATACTCTGAGTTGGACAAACGAGCCCAACTTTTCCAGTTTACTTATACAGTATAAATTCATGTTAAGCTCACATGAAGTATGACTTAGGGGAC
>RJWT010030393.1:0-14651 GCA_004365215.1 Cuniculus paca | reverse complement strand
ACTGGTTTTATTTTCTTCTATTTTGTTTGATTTCATTCATCCCTGATGGTATGGGCAGTTATATTGCAGATAACAAGAGGCATTATGGTAGCCATTATTGATTGCTTTTTACCCTGTTTAGAAGTCATGTACTATGTTCATTGTTTTGTTGTGATTGACTCTACTTTGTTTTATGTTGTTTGGTTGTATTCTTTTCAAAATAAAAAAAAAGACTTTAGCATGTAAATTTAGAGGGGACAATTCATCTCATAGTAGAGCTATGGGGCATCTATGCTGAAGGTGAGATGGGAAAAATATGAAAGAAGATTGCTGCTCTGAACTAGCATTAGGATATTTGTGAAAAGACAAGCTTCTATGGTGATATAAATCTCACTATAAAAGGGTGTAACTCAGAATGACGGTGGGCTCGGCAAAGCTCCCATAGCGTGAGATCAGGGGCCTTGGTTGTGGGAAGCGGTTTAGCTTCAGAGGCAGTAAGCACTAAGCACTGACCTTGGACAGTCTCATTTAGTCAGCTGTTGTAGTTGTAAGACACTTGTGATTTCAAAGCAGTCAGTCATGTCACCCACCTTGACAAAAGAGAGAAAATCTATCAAGGTGACTGTGATCACACAAATGCCTTTGCCAGTTGAGTTGTCTTCCTTGATGATTGAAAGAGAAGTAAACTAAAACAGCACTGCTTGTCCTGTGTACTTCTGCTGAATCATATCTCCTCTAGGCTTTAGAATTATATATGAGACTCCAACAGAAGATCTTTCCTTTGTCTCAATTAAATTTATGTACATAGTTACCTTTGGCCCATGACTTGGGAAAGATATTTTCCATCAACAGTGAGAAGGGTAACTTTGGCTAAGTCATTTAAATATTTTTGGACTTTGCTTTACAGTCTGAAAATCAGGTTTAAACTGCTTTATTTACAAAGATTAAAGAGAAAAATAAATGAAATCTTTTAAAAGACCATGGCTATCATCATTGCACACTGTCAAGATCAGAATGCAGTAAGACCCAACCACGGAGGACCCCTATTTCAGAGAAACTGTTGAGAAGGAGACTTCATGGGATGAGAGCAGATGTACAAAGGCCTCTGCCCCGGTACTAGAAAGACAATGTCCAGAGACTTAACACATACCTGGCACAGAGGGATCTATGCTCTGGCCTAATACAGGGCACTGGTCAGATGGCCTTTCACAGGCCCCCTGGTTCAGCCTCCCTTGGTATTGGTTTTCTTTCCCTTCCCCCATGCATTGCTTTGCTTTATCTAGATTATATTCCAGAATTCTTTTTTTTTTTGTCCCAGGAATCGAATTCTGGACCCCATGCTTGCCAGGCAGGCACTGTGCTGCTAAGCTATATCCCTGGAATTCCAGAATCCTTGTCTTCTTGGATACCAATATTTACTTGGATACAAATATTTTCATTTAAATTACTTGATCCTCTTCTAAGCTTCATGTCATCTGTGAATTTAATTTCCATCATTTATGTCTTTATCAAAGTTAGCCTTGGTGCTCTGACTTCTATTCTCTTTCTGATTATACCACCAAAACTCCCTGAGCCCTAAACTCCCTGAAGCCTCCTCCAACATCTGTCTTCCAACTTTCCAGTGGTTGCCAGGAGAAGGCTGAGACTGAGGAGTGGGAGTGAGGAGGGGGTGATGTAGGGGTCACAGTGTCAGGTTATCTGCCTTCTTGTAGTCTATTGTAATTTTGGGGATGTTTGCAGAGCTTTGTTTTGAATTTTAAAATTTTTCTAGAGGTAAATATGAGATTTTTATTTTGTTTAATGTGGGTGAAAATAATAACAAAAATTATTCTGCATTTTTCAAGGTATCTAACCTTAAGAGTTTTTCTTAACTTAAAAAATAGAACGTTGATTACAATAAAAGTGAGATAAAAAGAAAAACAAGTTTTTGCCTGACATGTCAGGGTTGGCTTCTTGGAGAGTGTTTGGGATGAGTATTCAAGGTAACCTGGAGTTCAGTGAATGTGTGTGTTGTCCGTATGAATCCATTATCTGTTTCTTCACACATCCCATATAGCTGAGTGACCGGAGTAGATGTTCACTTCTTCCATCATCACCTGGAATGCTTTGGCTGCAGTGAGAGTCTCACCAGGAGACAGCCCCTAGTAGATCTGCAAGTACAGGAGTGATTTGTAACAAAAGATGACAACGATAGTGGATGATTATATTTTACCGGCCTTACTTCCATGAGCAGACAACCACTTTTGCTCATTCTACTGCATATGGGTAATTCTAGTCACTCCCAGGCCATTTTGCAAGAGTGGGCCCATTTTAGATAAATTACCAGTTCTTTTCCTTCCACAGTGTTCACTTTCTTCCACAGCCTACTATATATGGCCATTGAACTCAGAAAGTTTCCAGGATTTGCAGAATCTCCAACTAGATGCTCTTCAGCTTTTTCTTTCTATATTCCTTTATAAATAAAAGGGATGTCCTGTTTTCCTGTAACACCAGGCACTTTCCGTAACTGCTGCCATGAAAGAAGTGTGACCCAAGATTTTTTATATAACCTTCTTTCTTCAGAATGAGAAGTCAAATTTCATATTCTACTGACATCACTGTAAAGATACTTCTAAGGTCTATCCAACTTCTTCATCTCCTTCCACCTTTGTTCTACCTTTCTGTTTCCTTTCTTGAACATTTACTAAGAAGGTTTTGTACTAGAAACCAGATTGCAAAGTCAAATAAAAAATGCCTTTAAACCAAAAGCTTCTTAAGGGCAGGAACCGTATCTAGCTTTTTTTCACTATGTTCATAGTAACCAGCTCAGGACCTGACTCAAACAGGGCCCTCATCAGTATTTATTGATGCTGGTCAGGGAAGGAGGCAAGAGATGGGTAATCTCTGCCCCAAGGAACTCATTATGCAATATGAGACTAATTCTATCCTTTGCAGTAGGTTTGAAATACAGGTTTGCTTGTGGGGCCGCTGTGTACTATGGAAAGGATGCCTAATTCTACATGAAGAATTCAAAATCAGCTTAGCAGAAGAGACTATTCTTGGAACAGTTTGATGGATAACTAAGGGTTTGCCAAGGGAGAAAAGTGAAATTTCAACAACAGAAGCAGAATATACAAAGGCACAGAGTTCAGTGTGAACAGTGAGCAATGAACAAACTACTAGCATGTTAATGTTCACTGAGTTCCTGTTATAGGCCTGGAGTACTCTGCATGTCTCTTGTATGAGAGATCACAGGACACCTATCACTGCATGAGTTTTCTGTTCTGTAAACACAAGAGAATCAATAAAATCCAAGTTATATTCCCATGTAGACTTTGATATGTTAATGACCTGTTATTCTTTATCCTTCCACTTTTGAGGCATAGTCAACCACCCAGTACTGAGTAATGCATCATAAAATAGCAAGTGAAAAAAATAATTACATGTTCCTGAAATTGCTGGGTGGTTATCCTTGAAATATCAAATCACTCCAATGAATTACTTGGTAATGTAACTTTTCTTTTTTAATTTCATGATAATGTTCCAATTTACTAGTCACAAAACTCCCTGACATCATTGCAGTCCTAGCAAGGTGATATTTTAAGCCATTTTGACAATATAATTATGGTTATTAGATGGATATTTGTTTCCCATCAGCTAAATAATAACACCTTGTCCCAAGAATCTAGGTTTCTTGGAAGAATCTCAGAGTGCTTTACCAAAAAGCATTATTCTTCAAAAGGAAAAGCTCAAAGGTCCCCAAGCTAAGAGACACACGTCCTAGAGTGTGCACAAAACTAGTGCAGTTACAGGAGCCCCTGCTCCAGGAACAGAGCTCAGAGGAACAGGTGATTAGATTGCATCAGCTTTGCTTCATCAGTGGGCTGATATCTGGGTGTACATACCCTGATCAGAGGACCCTGGAGCATGATAATCCTCCTTGTAACAGCCAGTGCTTACTAGAAAAACAGAGTTAATACGAGATACACAAATGTATAAAAATTTACAAGATTGGATTACAGTGGTGGCCAGAGTCAAGCATGAGAGAGTGCAAAAGGGCCAGAGATCTAAAAGAGTCACTTGAAGGCCTGGAGGTCATTGTAGTGTCTTGTGTGAGTCCAGATCTCGTAGTGAAAGGGTCTGTTCTGGAGGCTGAAGGGTCTGCACTGGAAGGTAAAAGGTTTCTGTCGCTAATATAAATTACTGGACATTATGGTGGTGGTCTAGCCTGACCACTACCCCCTCCCTCCCTTTCAGCCCTGATTACAGTTTCCTCCTTCCCTTCCCATGTGCACCAAAATTCCCATCAGTCTGTTACACATCATCAGTGCTCACCCCAAGTGCTGTTTCCTTTCGGTTAGGGGTCATATAACCCCCACCTCCTCCATACCCGGCAGAGGAAATAGCTCAACCACACCAGTTGGGCATTCCTCTCCACGTCCTCAGCCCCCAATAAATTTCTCCTTTTGGTACCTTCTGCTTCTCTATTGCACCAGAATACCTTAACAGAAGGTTAAACACAATGTCAAAGGGGAAGGAGAAGATTGGAGCTCCCCCAAAGACACAGAAGTGAGCCTTCCTTCTTCATTTCCCTTTTATGCCATTCAGGTAACAAGCCTCCTAAGTGTGGGTCTCCTGTCTTCCGTAAATTCCCTCAGCCACACTTTGAACTATGCTGATCCAATTCAGTTAGGTGTTTCTTACTCAAGTTGACAAAATCAGTTAACTATCACAGTACTTCAAGAAAGTCTGAAATTTGGGCCCCTCAGTTCCCAAGAGTCCAGTTTTTAGAACCTGACTGCATTATAATGACTGAGGCCCTGAAAGTCTGCTCCATCCCCAGACATGAGGTTAAGGCAAAAGTTTGGGCTCTTATTTAATGTATAACTTCATTATCACTTAGGATAATGTTAAATAAAATCAGTTTCTATTTCACCAGTGAACAACTACTAAATAAATTATAACAAGCAAATTCTATAAGAGATAGAAAAAGAGCATGTGTTTTATACCACAAAAAGCAATGTGCAACCACACTTGTAAAACTATTTGCTTTGACTTATAAAGTACTTCATATTACTTCAAGTGGAATTAAATAAATGACAGTCAAATACATTTTCTGACACTTAGTAGACCAGCAAGGTAATTATGTTTTTTTCACTTTGGTAATGCCTTAAACCCTGTCTTCCTAGAAAAGTAGAGCCTGAGGCATGGCTTGTGAGCTAATGTTTAGTGGGGGATAAGATACAAAAAGGCAAATGTTCTAAAATAGATTTTGTTATAATTCAGATAAGGTGCTGCCCATAGATCAAGAAACAAAATGGCGATGACCATGGAGAAGGTCTTCACATTTCCCTAGAGGAGCAGATGTGCTTTGCTGTGTGGAATCCACCAGGAAGTAACAGGAGGAAGAGGGAGAGATGCGGTATAGGGGCAAAATTTTTATTGTGATTTCTTAAGGAGGCAACTAGCGAGCCAGGATAAGTGCATTTAGAATTGGTTCATCTGCATAACAGATTTCAGCAGGCTCTGGAGTTCAGAGGCTGAACCTCCTTGGTCACTGGTGATTAGGGCAGATGAAGAGCAAACAGCCTGAGTATGTGAGCCAGTAGGAAGGGGTTAGGATGGGTTGGTTTGCATAGGAAAAGTGCACTTGAAGTTGAGATTTTGACTTTCTCCAGGAACTTACAAACTTCAGGAAAGGTCACCTCTTCAATGTTAGCAATAGCTTGGATGTTAAAGGATCAGAAACACACAACTAGTACAGCAGTAAAGAGTACAGTGAGGTAGAAAAAAGGGAAGTACAAAGCAACAAATTACTACATAGGTGTAGTTTCACAAGGAAGTATCCTTGGATTCTTGGTTGTGGGGGATGTCCTCAGAACTGTGTCTTGAAACAGTTTACTGGGGTGGGAAGGAAGATTTCTTTGACTGTATCTTCTTACCTCCTGTTGCCCCATAAGGAGGGGTTGTCTCTGGGTATATGTACTTCCAGGTCTCATCACAGAGGGACCAACAGGCAAACAGCAGGAAGCTGAATGCCAGGGGAACCTGAGGTCTGCAGGTCTATCTGTTGGGAACAGAGGGAACCAAATTAAAAAGAAGCTACTATGGGCTGAACTTTCCTCTATTCCAATTCATATATCGAAATCCTAACTTCAAAAACCTCTGAATCTGACCTTATTTGGAGATAGTGTTTAAGGAGGTAATTAAGCTAAAATAGGGTCATATGGGGAGCCCTAATTCAGTATACCTAGAGTCCTGTATAAGAAGAGGAAATCTGGACACAGGGGGTATGGAAGGATGCCCATGTGAGGACACAGGGAATGATATCCATCAAGGAGCCAAAGAGAGCTGCCTCTGAGCAAAACAATCCTAAAGACACCTTGATCTTGGGTCTCTGGCCTGCAGTATTGTGAGTTTGAATTCTCCAATCCGTGGCACCTCCTTATGGCAGCTTGAGCAACAAATAGAGACATCATTGTGCAGAGTTGTGCACTAACTATTCAATTTACACCTGCAGACTTCGGAAAGGATCACCACAGAGTAATGTCTGTTATAGCAAAGCAACGAGCTAATATGCAGCTATGAAAAGTTTGCTAGAGTGAGAACACAATCCATGCATTAAATGATGGTGGGGAAGAAGGCAGAAAGGGAAGCAGAATGTGCACTGTGATTCCAAGTAGACCAAATAAAAGTAAACATGTCTGTTTATGGGATCAGGGGGGATTTGGGAATGATGGAAAGCGAACTCATTTTTCTCTTCCAAATGGTTTTAATTAGATGAACTGTATACTATAACTAAATACATCTATATTGCATTTATTTTAAAATTTTTATTTGGTGCTTTTGTTCACATAGATTTTATAGGGGGAAAAGTGGTAGATTAAGTCATACGAACTGTTTGACTCTGTGAAAAATGAAAACATCTTCTCAGTGGTATGTAGAGAAGGGTTCAGAGGCTCTATCTAGACCAAGCAGGTCAGCAATGTTCTTGAGTGACCCAGGACGTGGCCCACATCCCTGTCCTGGGTGGTCCTAAAGGTCCAGTTTTTATTCTCTAATTCTAAGATAATACCAGTGAGTGTCTGTAGATTAGAGTAAAATTGATTTCTATGCCATCCATTGGCTATATAAATAGGAGGGTTTTTTCCAGCATGTGTCATAGAAAGGCACACAGCTTTGTTCCAAGGCATAACTGGTCTTGGCTGTTAGATAAGTCACTTGAGAGGCTGAGGAAGAACCGATAGCCATTCATTAGCTGACCTTTCCTCCTCATTTGGATGTAGATTTGTCCTCTCAGGAGTCAGAATCTTTCTTGTTACCAGAATTATATTGTTTCCTGATTGAGCTTCTGTACCTTAATTTATGTTTTCTAAACTAAAGTCAATAGTGAAACAAGTGAACCTGAAACCTCTCACTTAACTATCTCTTAAAGCTGTTTCATGAGTTACCTAGAAACTAAGTCAGTGCCATCACTTCCATGGTCCTTTTCAGTCTGCAAAGTATTTCCCATGCATTTGATTCTCCTATGTCAACCTCTGAGAGGGGCAGCAGAGTCAAATCATTGTTTCCAATTTATAGAGGGGCTTTGTGATTTGGCTAGGGTCACCAAAGGATGCTGTTTTACCCTAGACTTGGGTCTGGTTGACCCCAATATCAGACTTTTTACAGCATGCAGTGCAGCATGTAGGCAGGTCACATCCAACTGGTCACTGACTCCAGCCTTGTAGTGATCCCAATGTCTCCCTTACAACCTTCAAGATCAGGCAGCGTCATGCTACACTGGATGGGACCAAGCTCCATGTCTTCTTCTAGACTTACTTGGTGGGTTCAGAACTCTTACAGGGGCTGCTTTCTCTGTGCCCTGAGCCTGGAGAAATCTGGGGACATGTTTTCCCAGGATGCGGGACTTGTCACTGCTGACACCAGAAAAGTGCTTAGCAAAGAGGGACAAGTTAATGACTCTTCCTAGGAAGGACATTGGCAGGTCTCGGCAGTGGGTGGATAGGGCTGGGATGTGGGGCTGAGGGAGCCACACTGCCAGTTCACAGTATCACCAAATGGGCAGCGTGATAGTCAGGAGTCCTTGCTGAGAACACTGAGTCCAGCCTCTTGGCTCATTGAGGAAGCCCCTGAGGCTCCAAGAGAAATCCTAGTTTATGCTGGGAGACCCAGGACCCAATCACAGGGCACCTTTCCTGTGACAGGAAGCTTTCTTACAGTCTTGTGCATCTACATCATCTACCCTCATGAGACAGGTGTCCTTCTCAAACTCATTCTCACTCAGTTTGTGAAAGCACCAACCCTTGGAGAGGTGAAATAATCTTCCAAAGGTACTTTGCCTGTAAGTATCAAAGTTGGGACTCTCAGACTGGGGCTCATTCTGTTACAGTCACAGCACATACAATCTGTACTTTGCATAATTCAATCTTTTCCAAGTCCCATGTTATATGTTTTCTGTTGTTTCACATAATCCTGACAACCCTGAGGTAAAAGAACTGCCTGACATATGGAGACAATGGATGTGTTGACAATAGATATCAGCGTGACCCAATGATACAAGGCATCACCCCCTTGGTTTCTAACCATAACGCTGTGCTGGTTGTTATGAAGCCCACTTGGTAAGTGAAGAATATGAAGCTTAATAGAAGTAAAGTGCCTCTGGCTACTCAGTCTCAGAAGGCTGGAAATGATAGAGCTGGGATCAGTATTCATGTCCCAGTTCTCCAGAGCTAACACTTTTAACCACAATGATAGGCAAAAAAGAAAAGGAAACAAAGAAAAAAAGAAGGAAAGAAAGAAAGCAAGCAAGCAAAAAAAGTCAACTTCCAAGGAGTTCCACCTCCTGATCTCCAGAAGCTGCAAATATGTCACTTTACATGGCAAAAGGTAATTAAGAGTCCAGTTAGGATTAAGTGTATCACCAGGTGGGTAGAGAAGTTATCATAAATTATCGGAGTGAGTTCAATGCAATCAAGAGCATCCTCAAAAGTGGCAAAGAGAGGAAGAATGTGGTGACTGTAGTCAAGATGCACAGACAGGTTCAATACTGCTGGATGTGGAGATGGAAAAGGGTACTGTTGTGGTTTAGATTCAAAGTGCCTTTTAAAATGCTCACGTTTGGAAGTGGGGCCTGGTTGGAAGAGTAGGTACTGGGATCATGATTTGGAAGGGTATATTCTTGTCCTCAACTCCTTCCTTTGCTGTCCTGGCCATCATGCAGTGAGCAGCCCTCCTCTGCCATGGGGTTCTGTCATGCTGTTCCTACCTTGGAGGATTTCATCCACTGAACCTGTGAGCCAAATAAACCTCTCCTCATTTAAATTGTGTTGGGTATTTTGCCCCAGAAACAGGAAAGTATCTAATTGCAGGTTCATGAGCCAAGATAAATTGGTGGCTCTAGAAGTCAGAAAGACACAGAAACAGAATGTCTCCTATGATGTTTAACCCTGCTGATATCTGGGTTCAGCCAACAAGTCTCATATCAGTCTTCTAACCTCTAGAACTTTGAGGTAATAAATTCCTGCCTTTTAAGTCACTATGTTGGTGGCGATTCATTACAGAAGTAACAGAAAATGAATACAACTGCTACATTGTATAGACCACCACTTGGCTATAATTCCAAGATCTGAGCTAAGTTCATTCTATAACTCTCCTGGTGACACCTGTATTGCATGACTCTAAAAAGTACCAGAGTTGTAATCACAGCCCTTTATTGAGTGCAAGATTTTTCCTGGCACCAGGCTACAAAAACATTTCCTTTAGTTATCACACTATGGTTATTCATTTTACTAATATAACATTGAGGCTCAAAGAGGTCAAGGTCCTATGAGGAGATATAGACCAGCTGAGATTTGAATTTAAATATGGTTCCCCCAACACCTTTTCTCTTTCAGTCTGATGTGCTTGCAGCATTAAAATTAGAAAGAACTTGAAAATCCTTTAAGGAAAACAGTCATTAACCTGGAGAGATGGTAGTTAGGAAACCAGAATGCCTCCCCTTCCTCTTCTCCTTTTGCACTCTGTTCATTCCATCCCTCTGCCCTTCCATGCACATTTACTGAACATGTTTCTGGAATACAAAGGTAAATAAGGCACAGCCCTTATCCCAAGGACTCTCATCTAGTGGAAGAATCAGGACACAGGTTCACATAGGTCCCCTATAGAGCAGCATCTGACCACTGCCTTAGAAGAGGTGGGAGACAGTGGGGTTAAAGTCTTCCTTCACTTGACTTGGGAATCTGTAGGAAGGGAGAAATGACGTCTTGCTCCTGGTTCTTCTCTGTTCTAGCAGTGCTTCTTCAATGATACCAAGAAAGATAATCATAACTCATAATCTTCCCATGTGTCGGGCAGTGTTCAAAGTTACCTGCATCTCTCAATCTCTTGGCAGTTCAGAGCTCAAAGTATTTTTTGAGTACTCATTGTATACTAGACAGTAAAACAAATACAATCTGTTAAATACCTAAGACAAGTTATATGAGCTACCCTTGTCTGAGCAAAAGCAAAGACTCTTGAGATCCAAGAATGCATAGGGGCTACACAGGAAAGGGGGTTAGCAGCAGTTAAAGAACATCCAGCAAGACAGAAGGCTTGAAACAAAGGGAAACATGGTGTATTTGAGGACCAAGAAAAGGGTTGTGGTCAGGGGCTTAGACTGTTAGCATTTGTAGAGCTGATCATCTGTCTCACAAATCTATTGGAGGATTATATACTAAAAATGTGCTTTCTTGGCAATCCATGTGTTTATCTTAGCATTTACTAGGCACTAATTTTTGTTATTATTTTCTTTCCCATCTAGACTGAGTGCTCCTAGCAGATATGCTAATTAGGATAGTGTAGTCACATGGAGCAAACAGACCTGATGACACATGTCTTAAAGATTAACACCTGTTTTTTTTTCCTTACAAAGCAGTTCAGGAGCATCTCTGATACAACAATTGCTCAGGGGTCCAAGTTCCTTCCATTCTGTTACTCCTCCTTCCCCAGTCATGGCATCATGTGACTGCCTAAAGTTAGTCACCATGGTAGACTTGTAAGATGTGGCCAGAGACAGACCCTGGAGCAGGATTTGCCTGCCCAAACAACAGGAGGACAGTAGAGAAGAGAGGCAAGAGAGGCAGGGAAGGACAGGGTGTCTTTCCACTCATCTACCCCTGTGGACAGTGCCGTAAATTGCTCAGCTGAAACACACAGCTCAGGATTATCTCACAGGAGGGCCAAGGGATCTGGGGTCTTGATACACTGGCTCCAGGGCTTGATCAGCCTAGAACTGCATCCTCAGTCATGCCAACTCTGTGGTGCCTCTGCCTTTCATGCCAGCAGCAAAGCAAGCACCAGCACAAGAGAAATCACTCAGGAAAAGAAACACAGGTGATGCCAGATGGAAATGAGACTAGTGTGAACAGAATAGATTAAGAGAAATGACACAGGTGTGGCACTGACAGTGTGACCTACAGTGAGTAGTCAGCGGCATCTGCTAGAAAGGCCCTATCTTTGTATACTGAGCATCAGTTCAGGTCGCAATGATGCTCAATAAACTTTTAGACAGCAAAAGAGTAGATGGGTGATGCACGAGTATTTTAATGTGTCTTTTAATGATTTCCCTACTCCTATAGTGGAAGAAAATATTTAACTTTATCTTTGTCTACATTCATTGCCATAGGTGTTTCCCTCTCATATTTGTATCTATACTTTCTCTCTCTTCTCCTTCTTTCTGTATCATTGTCTCTGTGTCTGTTTTTTTCTGCTGTCTCTATCTCTGTCTGACTCTGTCTCTCTGTTTCTGCCTCTCTCTCTCTTTCTCTCTCTCTCTCATTATAGTTATAGACATAGAGATGGATGGGTGGATAGGTAGATGTATGCATGCATACATATCTGGAATTGTGCCAGATGCTAGACATATATTATTTAGGATAATTTTTGAAAGACCTTTGTAAATTTACCTGCATTTATTTCTGTGGCACTGGAGAAAAATAAAGACCAAGTTGTTTGTCTGCTGTTGCACAGCTAGTTAGGAAACAACAGAGTAACAGTTAGACACAACTTAGTTGGCTGTGAAATAGGGACTCTTGTGGCTACAGCTGTTGACCTCCCATTTCTGAACTGTCCAACCACAGTAGTCAGACCATCAAGCCCATTTAAGTTTTGAGAAATTCTCTTTGAAAGTCTTCATACATGATATTTTTGCAAAGACTTGGTGCAATGATTCTCACAATTGACTTGTCAACCTTGATAGATAGACACTGATACGATCCCAGCTGAAAGCAAGAAAAATAAAATAAAATAATAAAAAATGATTGTGGTTTTATGTGCCAACTGAAATTTCTAGGTGGGGATCTAATTAAAAAAGGTTAATAGCACCACTCTGATTTAAGAACACAGTATGAGAAGTGTCTCCACCTCAATGAATCAAGAACAAATCAAGAAAATAAAGATTTATTACAGGAAAAAAAGAGAGAAAAATAGAAACTGTCAAAAGAAGAGGGCCTGGTGTTGAAGAGTTATTTGAAGCCATGGGTATCTACTGAGAGATTCATATTAAAAGGTTTTGAGGATAAAAAAAAATAGCACTACTTTTCCCTAAAGATTCAAGAGCAATAAGAGATAAAGCAATTTCTACTTGGTAAAATGAAACTGCAAGATCCATTTCACACAAAACTCAGGGAAAAGAGAGCCTGGTTCATCATGTGGTCACATAGGGTGTGTGTTGGAAATTGAATGCTTGCTATTCTTCACTTCAGAGCTTCTCTTCCTGCTTGGACCAGGTGGAGATGGGCCTGCTACTAAAGGAATAGCATCATGGGGGTTCTCCAAGAAGTCGAGGCTGACATTGTGGTAGGTCCCAAAGACATCTAGGACTAGTCCTTGGTGCTAGTGAATTGAAAATGTGATTAAATTATGCATTTTGAGATGAGGAGACTATCGTGGAGCATTTCAGTGTGACTTAAATGTAATCCTGGGAGTCCTGAGAAGAGAAAATCAAGGGGAGGTTTGACCCCAGAAGAAACAGCCTATGTGATGACTGAAGCAAGATACTCTGCTGCTGACTCTGCAGATGGAAGAAGGGGCCAGTGTCAGAGGAATGAGAAGAATCAGCTCTAACAGCTGATTCAGGTAAAATCTCCCTGAAAAAGGAACATATTACCTCCACTTCCAGAGGACTGTAGCCCTTCTATAACTTGATTTCAGCCCAGGAAACCTGACATCACACTTTTGACCTCTTGTACTATAGGAAAACACATCTTCTTTCAAGCTATCTTGTGGCAAATTGTGGTAAATCGTTGTGGCAGCCCTTCTGCAATGCCTTATACAAGGACATAGTCAGCAAATAGAAGGGTTGAGACTTGAACCCAGGACTTGGGACTCTAAATCTGGTATTAATCCTCTCACAGTCTGCTGCTTCTTGCTGTCTTGGTGTCATTCAGGTTTCTACACAGCCTCTCCCATCTCACAGTAATTCCCAAACTTGATTTTTTCCTCGCAGGCCCTTTGGAATATGATACACAGTCCCTGAGCTCAAAGACTAGAAAGAGGCCTTAAACTTTCCTATTTTGAAATAGATGGATCTGATGCAAATTCTAAGATCCAATTTGGCATCATTAGCACCATCTATTTTTAAAATGCATTTTAGATACATGTTAGGAGGAAGAAAATGCAGAATCAGCACTCTATCATCCTTCATACACACCAGAGCTTGAAGAGAGCACTGATTCTCATAAAGGCTGCTATGCTTAGGATCCTTTGGAACCCAGTGATGAGTCAACTTTCCCATTACTGCTAAGAGATAGGAAGTGTCTCCTGTCCATTACTGATGCGGGAACTATAGTCAGGTGACTTGCTGTGTTAGCTTCCTAGGTCTGCTATCACATAGTACTATTGTAAACAGAATCGCTTAAAAAAAAAAAGAGGAACTTATTGGTTTGTGGTTCTGGAGGATGAAAGTCCAAAATCAAGTTGTCAGCAGGTTCGTGCTCCATCTGAAACCTGTGGTGGAGAATTCTCCCTTGCCTCTTCCAACTTCTAAGTTTGTGAGCAATGTTTGGCATCCCTCAACTTATAGATGGTCACCCCATCCCTTTCCTTTGTGTGTTCATCTCTTCGTTTCCTACAAGGACACTAGTCAGATTG
The DNA here is from genome assembly GCA_004365215.1 of Cuniculus paca. NCBI lineage: Eukaryota > Metazoa > Chordata > Mammalia > Rodentia > Cuniculidae > Cuniculus > Cuniculus paca. The sequence continues at coordinate 563 of RJWT010030393.1, read as the reverse complement.
GATTAAAGGCCCAACCTACTGTAGTATTACCTCATGTCAATTTAACCACAATAATTATATCTGTAATCAACCTGCATCCAAATAAGGCCACTTTTTTTAAAGTACTGAGACTTAGGACTCAGTCACTTATATGCAGACTCCATCAAGTCTGGAGGGTAGAAAATGGCCTGAGCTATATTTGAGCCCATTTACTAGCTAAATGACTTTGGCAAGCATTATGAATTGAATTGTGTTCCCCAAAAACATGGGAGTGTGTTCTTACTAAAATAAGGATAAAGCTCAGGGCTTTTCTGTCTCTTCCTGAACCCTGCCAGCAACTTCTTGGCACTAGGAAGTCTCTCAGGTATCTTCCTTGCGGGATTTGCTTTGCTCCACTGAGCATGAGTCAAAGAGAGTGCATATTTGCAAGTCCTTGTCCCTATTCCAAGGCTTAGCCACTTTATTTCCATTCTATTCAGCATGAAATTGCTCTCCTATGTGCAGACAAGGAGGCTTTTTTATTGAAATGGATTTGTTTCCACCCAGGAACTGTTATGTGTCTTGGTCTTTTGGGTGTTCTTTGC
>RJWT010030392.1:0-14658 GCA_004365215.1 Cuniculus paca | reverse complement strand
TCAAAAGGGAGAAAACAATTGTTCTGTGTGACAGAAGACCAGAAAAAAGCAAGGATAATTCACCCAGCAACCACAGAACGGGTAAGAAAGATATGGCATTTTCATACAATGGAAAGCTACCCAGCCACAAAGTAGGATAATCTTGAGGTTCCGTGACTGCAAATGGAAATCAAGTTTGTGGGTAAAACAGTTTGAACTCATATGGGTGAAAACTAGTATAAAAAAACAGGAGTTAGTGGTACCCAAAAACAATAAATATTATAAAAGTGATAAGGGAGGAAACACCTAGGAGAAGAAGGTGGTAACCAATATTAATTTCTTACTGTCTTGTCTTGAACTGTTGTAATGTTTTCACGAATTTGGTAGGTTTGGTTCTGTTCTGCCTTGATTTGTTAGATTTTACTGTGTCAGATGGTATGGGCAGCTAGTTCGAACATAATGGGATGTATTTTGGTAATTATGGCTGGTTTCCAATTATCTCGATTTATGGTCCTATAATGCTTTCATTCTTCCATTTAATTGGTTTTACTCTGTTTGATTTTGTTTGATTTTATTATATGTGATGGCATGAACAGCTATTTTAAAGAAAAAGAGATATAGTAACCACGGTTCATTTCCTGTTATCTGGTTTCAAAGTCCTGTAATGCTTTCATTCTTTTGTTTTGATTGGTTGTTGTTCATTTTCTTATTATTTGATTTCACTGTGTATGAGGGTATGGACAGCTATTTTGAAGAGAACAAGAGACACTAGGGAAGCCATTGTTGATTGCCTATTGTCTTGTTTTGAAGTCCCATAATGCTCTCATTCTATTGTTTTGACTGGTTTTGTACTATTGTATTTTGTTGGATTGTATTGTGTGTGAAGGTATGGACAGCTATTACGAAGAAAACAAGAGACCTTATGGTAACCACTGTTGATTTCCTGTTGTCTTGTTGTGAGGTCATATGTTACTTGCATTTTTCTTTTCTGATATGCTTTGTTCTGTTATGTTCTGTTTTGTATTGTCTTATTCTCTTTAAAATAAAACAAATCTTCTGTGATCTTAATGAAGATTGTTTTGGTGAAGGGGTACAAATGAAAGACAAATTACATTAAAGCTGAAGAGGGTGAAGGAGGTTCCGAAGTTGAATCAGTGTAGATGACTTCAGAAAAGCACACTGCATAATCCAAAGGGCAGTGGTCCCATCATTAGATAGGGACACGGTCACTTTTACATCTCTAAGACTCTTGCTTCCCTATAAAAGGAAGAGCCCATTTCATAGTGGTATCATGATGATCAAAGTCTATTATTAATGAGATATACCTTTGTCCTTTCAATAAATCAGAATTTGTTTTTGCTAATCATATTTTCATTTTACAATGTCTAAATCACGAAATCAGGCAAGTAACAAAGCATAGAGTTAATTGGCCCTGCATTTTGCTAGCTCGTATTTGATTGTATTTGGCAGAGTTTGACCTTAAAAAATATTAACATACGTCTCTAGCATTTGGAACAAGGACGATTTGGTCTGGGAATGTATGGAGCTATGGCAGAATGCTTCTTTTCTCATATCACCTAAGAAATGACCTTAAACAGAGATTCTAGGAACATATGCTACTTACTACGTCGATTTGTATGACCCACTAAGAATTCCCATAGTGGATATTTCATCAATATGCAAGTGTTTTTTCAAATCCAACTGTTGACACCTGTGACCACTTTCATGTTTTAAACTGAGGATTTCAAAGGACCAGATGAACGTCCTTAAATGAAGTCACACAGCATGGATGTGACATAACAATTGTTGCCAGCTCATAGGGAAATAGGCAGAGGCAGGAAATGTTAAGTCCACATCACAGGTGCAGAAAGCAGGTAACTACCCTGAGTCAGTCTATTCAAATCGAAGGCTAGAATTTCCCAAGAAAAGAGTAGAGGCCACAACTCAGGATCATCTCTCAAGCTGCAACGAACTCCACAGGTGAGAACATGGGCCCTCATCTCTTCCAGACAGTTCAAAACAAAGATCTGCAGTTTAGCCATCTCTCACCTAAAAGGAGAATTCTGATGCCCACCATAAAACAAAACCAAAAACAGATTAATCTAGGAAACAAAAAAAATCATTATTTTAGAGAATTTGTTTTATAAATATGCCCTTAATTTGGCTTCATCAGTAGAAATGTTTCAAGTGTGTATGTGTCTGTATGGATTGTTGTGTATTTTAAACTTTTTGGAGCTTATGCAGAGATTTTAAATGCTACTAAATACTGGCAGAATTTCCCTTTAAGGATATTCTGTGGAGCATTTGTTATTTGGAATTTTAAGTAGAAACTGACAAGGGGAGTACTTTTTCAGCCCAGTGGGAGTCAGCTATGTGTACGTCACAAGGCTTGGAGGAAACAGGGATTCTATTTTTTTCTGCAAAGTTGAAAAGGCCGTAGTTGGGAGGGATTCTCAGCTCTGTTTCTTTTGGAGTTGACATATTTATGTATCAGTGGGACAAAATCATCATACATTCTTTCATACTGTTTTAAGTCATAGGAAGAATCAGCTTTAACAAAAGTAAGTTTTTCCTTCCAAAATGTTTCCTTTGTGTTTTGTTTATGTGGCATTTTTGAATTGTTGAATTTTTTAAGGATGAAGTATTTCTATAAATCTTCCAGTGACTAACTGAGAACTTTTGCATGGCAAATAAGTACATACCTTAAAGTTTCTTAACCATTTGAGAAAACAGTTAACGGAATTCTATCTGCTGAGCTTTCCAGATCTTTCACGTGGATGATGAGATGTTAAAGAAGCCAGCCCAGTAGCCAGGTAATTCTGGCTTTGCCTACTGAGTTATTGCAATGGTTTTATTATGTGAGCATAGCTTCATTGTTGTAAGAAGGGGAAGTGAAGGGATCCTGGGTTTTACTTGGCTCAATTTATTTGAATGAATAACATCGTCGAAAATATTTTATGACGGAATTTATATTTATGAAACATATTTTGAAGTTGTAAATTTTAAGAAGAGTTAACGAGAGTCTTGCTCTTTATCAAGAAAAATCTCTTTACTTTCCAGAAACAGGCATACATATAATAATTTATAGTCTGAGATATCCTAAAATTGAATTAAAATATTTGTGTGTCCAATACACACAGATCTATGATATGCTACTTCTGTCTAAAGCGCTGCTTTTCGAAACTTAGAACATTTTTGAGGCAAAAAGCATGAATCCCATAAGTATTAATGCTTTCTCACTATTTTAGTCATATGCTTTCATCATTCATTTGAAAACCAAATGCAGCTCCTCTGTTGTCATTTTGCATCAGAAATGTGAGAATTAAAAACAATCATTAATAAAATGTAAATTCTTACTCATAAAGTATAAGAAAACTCTTAAGTCATTTTAGGCAACATTTCGCATCCTCAATAAAGTATATGAATTAAATTTTAACACAAATATTGCAATCATGTATCATAGAAAATACTTCCTACCATATGCATTATGATGTACCTTGGAAGTCATGATCCAAATTGTTTGGTGGGGAAGGTAAACTTTGATGCCTATTTTCTACACTTTTTCTGCTTAGTCCCATATTACTGTTAGTTGCCAGTTCTGGGTTGTTTTACTTAAACAAGAGTAGCAGATTTGTGTTTTACTGTAACATCTGTGATAAATTTACCTCTTGTTTTTATTATACTTGCCAACAACACTTTGAGACAAGCTGGATTAATTTGGTTTTCTTAGGAAAGCCTAGACACATTTCACTTATAATATTGAAAATATGTAGTTATCTAAAATATTGCAGAGATGCTTTGATATTTTGCAAAATGTTTTTCAATGTAAGAGGCCTGATCTCTTTAGAAATGAAAAGCCGAATACTTGGAGTCACAAGGGAAGTTCTGAATCCAGTGGAAGTTAAATGAGCTTGCACTCCAGTATTATTAAAATTATCTTTTTTCTTTCTATTTTTCTTAGTTACTCTGTAATGTCTTAGAAAGAGTTTTGAAGAGAAAGGGGAAAAAAAGAGGACTGCTCCTCACAGAAAACACCTCAAATCCTCTCAGAATGACAAGTTTCAGCCTTTATCTTTACAACTCATGAATTACAGATCCCCTTAATCTGAAAGGATCAGTGGACTTTGTTCTTAGGGAGAAAAAAACACACACATTAGTTATTACAGTGATGAGGGGTGACATCGAGGAAAAACCAGTTAAAAATTCTGATATAGAATTTATCTTGGGACCCCTTTGAAAATGCCCACATTTTCATAATTCCCTCCACTACCTGGCCCAGCTAAACAGCTCTTCGTGGCTGTCACGCGGTATTCTTAGCCTTAGTAGTCACTGTACACCTACAAGACTAAATTATTTTATTTCCTGCTGTTGCTCAAACTGGAAAATGGGGAATTAACTGACTTTAGGATATACTCAAAATATACTCAAAAATCACCAAGTTCTGCCACTGCTACCTCTTAAATTTACCTTGTTGCTGCTGTTGCCCTGTGTCACCCTGTTTTCTCCTTTCACTTGGTTAACAGTAGCCCTTTGATTGGTCCTCATGCCTATGCAACTGTCCTCTTCTACTGTACCTTCCATGCTAATTATATGTAATACTTATTTTGCTTTTCAGGGAATTTACTCTCAGAAAAACAGTGTAGTAGATTAAAATCAAATCTCATCAAACTTTAAGGTGCTCAAAACTACCTGTGGGTTTTGTTAAGCTGAAGATTCTGGTTCTGTAAGTCTTAGTGTCAGTGATTGTGTTTCTGTCCAGCTCCCAGGAGATGTTGGTACTACTGGTCTATGAATCACACTGAGGAGCAAGGATTTGGAATACGCCTCTTGTGCCAGATGGGTTGACACTGTCACTACTTGTATGAGCTTACAGAAGTCACTTTACCTCTGCGTGTCTCATTTGCTTTGTCTATAACATGGTGATCTAGGTGCACCTCTTTTAGGTATGCTGTGATGAAGAAAGACACAGATATATTAAAATGACTTGCAACACTGCCTGGCACAGAATCAATTTATTCCAAGTCAAGACTCTGAAAACTTAGTTTGTGTATTTTTCTCCAACTGGATTTTACTACTGTTCTTGTTTTCTCTCTCTCCCTCTCTCTCTCTCTCTCTCTCTCTCTCTCTCTCTCTCTCTCTCTCTCTCTCTGTCTCTCTCTCTCTCTATCTTTCTCTTTCAGCCACACTGAATGTCCATCAGCAAATGCAGACTAGGGCCTCTTTCTATGAGACATCCCCAGGTATTTTTCTGCAATTCACTCTGCATACAGAAGTAACTCACCTCAGTCACTCCTATCTTTTAGGTGCTGCCTCCTCAGGTGCTACAGACCATTTCCTACCCAATTATATATCTGTCTCTGTCTTTGTGTATTCTCATAATATCTGTGTATCCATATTGGATACACTATAATTTCATTTCTTTATTTATACCCCTTATAAGATAACATACTCCATTATACCAAGGGACCGTGACAATTAACATTGAATTTATAGCATCCTTCATTCCCCTTTACAAGGTGCAGGTGATCAGTAAAGAATCAAGGCATTTTATAGGCATTTTCAATGGCCTATAAAATTAGAAATAAAATCAAGAACAGCTTTAAGATACAGGTAGCTTTAAGATCTGGTTTGGAAAAAAAGAGAAATAATGGTTATAATAAACAACCTCTCCAAATGCTACAATGGGTTTCTGGATTGGACTGTGAACATGCTAGAAAGGAAATATACATATATGTATTACCTTTCTAGCATATATACATATATGTATATATATATATATGTATATATGCATGATTGGCTCTGTATGGTATGTAGAGGATATATATATCTGCTAGATACATAGACATCATCACTTATTCTATCCAGCTAATACTGAGGTACTGCAGAGATGGAAAACAATGTATATATGCCTCCAAAATAACTATTCTCTTGTTGTAAGGATAATTAGTTTGTCTTTAACAATGTTTAGACATATGGGAAGGATACAGTGAATTCAAATGCATAGCAGCCCCTTACTAGTCCACATAAGATTCTGGGTAACTCATCATCGCTTTAAATTCTTTAAACAAGTCTAGATAGTCAGCGTGAGAGCAGCAGCGTGATATCAGGAAAAGCATTTTAAGCCTGGAAGTCCCGGGTGGGCTGAGTTCTCTGCAAACCTGGGGAAGTTAGTTTGGTGCCTTCCTTAAACATAGAATAAAAATACCCTGTAGAATTTTACCTAAGAGCTATAGTAATAATGGTCATTTTTATTTCTTCTCAAATTCCTTTATAATTCTGTCTTTGCTGGCACTTCAACCTATCTCACTGGATTGTTAGTAAAGCTTTCAGATATTCCTTAGGTTGTTAATTTTACCAGAACAGTACTCATCAAACAGATCCTTAGTGTTTTCAGTACCTTATTTTGAAATGTTTGCCTTCACGACATTTAAGAATATACTTTTTAATATTATTTCTAATCTAATTACAATTATGAACTAAAGATGGCGGCATGGAAGTGTGTTGGAAAAATGGGCTTCTGGTGTTCTTGTTTTCCAGACTTTGTTGTCTTTAATGATCTGTAAAACTGTTCATAAGACAATCTGAGTCACATTTCATAGTCACATGTCCCCTAATGCTTTTTTAAGAGTACTAGCAGTTCTCCTAATCAAGGTATCAAACTACCATCTTTCGACAGCCAATACATACATATATACACTGTCATTCATTTACTTATCAATTAGGCTAAGTCAATATACAACTATAGAAAATAAAAGTGTTTGATATTCTTTATATCATAAAACTCCATATTGTGCTAATGAAAACTGAAGAGACTCCTATGCGCAATAATTATCACAAACTTCGACCAAATGCCTCTCAATATAGAACTAACAATTTTGTGTAAGAATTTTTATTCACTTAAATATCAACATTCCTTTAACAGATTTGTGGGCATAATTTGCATTTGAAAAAATAAGTGTCAGACACCAAGCTGTTATGTTGTCTAAATTAAGATTTTATTTTTAAAAATAATTTCCAGTCTTATAATTACAGTTAACCTAGTTATTTGTTCCCTTGAGCATTTTTAAAATTATACCATCATGAAAGAGACTGACCTTTGACCAGTAATTTTTTAAAATTGAACAACTGCATGCTAATTCTGTTTAATATTTTCCTTGTTATCAAAGTATAGATACAAACTTTGGAAAGTGCTGAAAAGTCAAATTTTAAAACTCTATAACCTCAATCAAGAGGCTTAACATTTTGGCACATTTTATTTTAAATTTGTTCTCTACTTTTTAAAAGTATTTATGTAATTGACTATTACATGTTTTTTCATTTAAGGCACTATTATAAGAATTTCACCATTCCATTGAATACCATTCCACACCATTATAATTCCATTCAATACTATTCCAAACACCATATTAATGACTTCCAGTATTATTTTAAAAAGTCATTTAGTAAATAATTGTATATTTTTTCAAGCAGTACGTAAAAATCCTATTTAAATTTAACTGTACTTTAGCAAACACCCCACAAATACAACTAAAAGCACAAAATATACTTTGAAACTTTAGGTCCAGGGGTCAGAAAACACTTTCTGAAAAAAAGCAAGATAACGAATACTTTAGGCCTCAAACTACTCACCTCTAAAATTGTAGCTTCAAAGTAGCTATACACAGTATGCTAATGAGTGATAGTGACTAGGTTCCAGTGCAACTTTATTTATGGACACTGACATTTGAATTTCATATAATTTCATGTGTCAAAACATACTCTTTTTTGGTATCATTTTTATCATTTAAAAATATAAAAGATATATTTATGTATCATGTCATACAAAAACAGGCAGTGGCTAGGTTTGTCCCTTGAACTCTTAATTGCAGACTTCTGCTTAGAGGCTGGTTTCAAGAAACCTACCTTCCAGCATTCAAGAAAATTCCAATGAACACAACATATGTACATATTTTTAAGAGGTAAATATTTTATTGGATGTGAAAGGATTTCTTAAACTAAAAATGATTAAGAAAGTCTTCAGGATAATATGTTGAAAAGCACTTTGTAAACCATAAATCCCTATGAAAATACATTTTGGTTTTTCACTTATGATATTATGTACACTAAATGATATGAAAAGATTGATTAGAAGCAATAAAAATGTGTCATAATGAGAATTCCATCTGGGAAACTGATACTTAAAATCTGAAAATCTAATAAACTAATCTAAAGAAAAAATAGCAATTTAAAGTCCAAAAGCCATTTAAATGTGAATTAACAGTTATATTTATCAAGATAATTGGAATATTTATTGTTTTGGTTGCTTTTTGTTTTTTGATTAATCCAAGAGTTTTCAAATAATGTTATTCATCCATTCATTTTGTTTTTAAGTTTCTTTTTGAACTACAATAACAATCAGATAATAAGCCATCCTAATTTAACATCTGGTTATTAAAAGTATATATGTAGATATGATTATTTTCCTTTTTTCTTTTCTGTCTTAATACATGTACACAAACAACAGACAGACAAAAATGGCAGCATTTTTATTGTGATTTATATGTAGGTTAGAAAATTTCATTTAATCATATACTTCTGCCTTCAGAGGTCTAAAACATGGAGAAATAGACTCAGGTATTACATAAATTTATTATCAATTTTATTATTGTTCTAGAAGGGAAGGCAAAACTTGTGTGACAGATAAAGCACTACTCTTGCCTCTAAACTGAGTTTATTCCTCATGGGGGAGAAAACATAAAACTCAGGTCTCCTTCAGGATGCAGGGCAGTGGCTGCAGGCTCACTCCACGGAAGGCAGTACAGTGAGGGCTGTGTGCTGATGTCTTCAACAGAGTGAGCAGACAACATGATTCCACTTCAGAGTGCCCCTCAGCCCAGTTACTCATCAGTGAAATACCTCACGGTGGAGTAGAATGAATGAGCCAAGGGAGGAACATTTTATCCTCAGAAAACTTTTGGAAGAGAAAATTCCTGTAAAAGGCAAGCACAGAACCTGGAGGCATGGCACTTACTCTCATATCATCCTTAATTCAAAAAGGCATTCTTAGTGTGGTTTAAATATAAATCGTCCCTGAAAATTGCTGAAATACAAGAGAAAATGTTATTAAAATATGTCATAATTCTGCCTTTCTAGTGTGATCTTCAGTTGCCCAAGCGTAATACAGGAAGCCAAGTGTATTCAGCAATGTGCAGAGTTTTTTAAGCTTTGACATGTACAAATAGTTCCATCCATGATTCTCCTATTATCCAAGCCTGGGTGGGATGCTGCCCTTAGATGTGTCCTTCAAGCAGATCCTTTAGTGCACATCATCTCCACAACCACAGGCTGCCCTCTGTTGAGTAAACTTCCTTAATTTTTCCTAAAGGCTACTTTTTATTCGACTTTCATGAAAGCTCGAAAAGAAACTTCACCTGGAATTTTCTAGAAATTTCTTGAAATTCCCAGTGCACCTGTGCAGACCTCCAAGCATTTCCAATGATCTTTCTCCTTTCTTCTTCCACTCCTTCCCACCCTCAGACACTTACTGAGTAGCCAGCATTTGCCAGTATTGCCACAGGAGTTTGGCGGAGAACACTGTATCCAACCTTCATTTTCTGTTAAGCAGGAAAGACCATTAACTAGAAATAATGCATAGTGTGACTAGCAAAGTCCTGGGAGCTCTAGAACATACAACCAAGGTCTTATCTGTTAGACAAGTAATAGAATAAAGAAATGAAGTATATGTGTGTGTTTTTCTCTCTCATGCTAGCATGCAGGCTTTTCACAAGGAACCTAGTTTTACCTTCACTGCTTACCTGATGGTCCAGTGGCGGTACTGATAGCCCAAGGATTTTAACTAAACCTGCAAAACTAAAGTATATGCACTCAGACAACTGCTTGATACTGCTGATGTTATAAATGAGAGACAGAGAAAATGCCAGACTGTGAACAATCTTCTATATTACGTTAAAGAGCATAGATTATGAAGGTCATCAGAATCAGAGTGATTCCACAAGTAATTTTACGAGAGGCTTGGCTTATTTATGAAACAGGAAGGCAGTGATTGTTCAGTTCTAAAATTTTGTCTGTAGCCAAGCATCTGTCCTCTTTGTTCTAGAGTCATTCAACGCATATTTATGCCAGGAACAAAGCCCTAAACAAGTTGGGAAGATCGCTGCTTGGTTTGTGTTTCTGCCTCTACGAATTCACATGCTGAATGATATTTACAACGAAAACTAAAATTACACTAAATAGTAACCAACATTTATCAACTAATACTGTGCACGTTTGGTTTCCAAGGGAGTAGTAACAGATTTGGCCCTCTTTATATACGGAATTAACATAAAAACCTGAGAGCAACATGTTGTTGTACTTCCAAAGGTATAAACATAAAATTGCTGAGTGAAACTGAGATTAGCTTGGCTATAGTATTTTTCTCTGGCAGATGCTGAGAACTGACTCTGCCTAAATCTTTGAGACTGAAAATAGATAAAAATCAAATTAAAAGTGATTTTGAATATGGAGTGTTCTTCCCTTTTACTATGACCAACAAAATTTAACCTGTCAAAAAATAGCTCATGATTATAGATAAGCATTATTACCAAAGTACGGAATATAGTTCTGCTTTGTATCTTTTAGAACATTCATTCTGGTAGGAAGTAAATTATTTGCTTAGGCAAAAATAGTGAAAAATCTAGATAGCATCAACCTCTTGGTTTTTTTTTTTTTTTTTTTTTTTGTTCCAGGGATCTAACTCATGACCTCACACTTGCCAGGCGGGTGCTTACGCTCCCTGAGCTAAATCCCAGGCAATAGCATCAACTTCTAGCCCCTACCCAAACATTACTACACAGCACATAAAACACATACCAACGAAGACTCACACACACACACACACACACATACACACGCACACCACATGTACACACACATCACTATCTCATTTTTTTTCCACAGAGGATCCACAAAATATAAGTAAAATGTGGTTCGGACTTTTCCTTTCCTTTTCCTATACAAAAGAACAAAACAAATGCTTCCATGAGATGCTTGGAAATCTGAATTCTGGGTGAAGCATTTTTACTATCTTTTGTCAGCTTGAAAAAATATTCTTTTGCTCTTCTGGATTCAATTTTTTTTTCACATTTGTTTGGTGAAAGGAATAAATTAAAAAACAAACCAGGAATTTAAAAAATCTCTCCGAGCTCATAGATTTAGTGGTTCTGTAAAAATGAGTTTGTATCAAAAAATTGTTTTAGAAGGAAAGAAAAATAATAAAATGAACACTAAAAGACCTTATCTCTAAATATCTTACACTGTTTCCATGGAGCATTCTTTTTTCTCTAGTCTTCCTACAGTTCTTTTCTCAGTTTTTACCTCCCTCCCTTCCTCTTTCTTCTTATATCTTCTCTTTCTCCTCATTCTGATAATTGAAATTTAATTATCAGTAAACTATTTTAGTAAAATTTGTGTTAGTTACACAACTAATTTGTTGAACAAAGTTCTTTCTTCTTGATAAAACAAGGTCATCTAGAGTACAACTGAGAAGCAAATTGTAGAGAAAGACAAAAATAGTGACCTGTGTTGTCTTTAAATGGGTCACTAAACAGGCATCTAAGTTTGGCCCATCATAAAGGGAATTTCTCTTGCTTTTATTTAACAACCTGGTCCTATGTAGGTCACTTACTCAAATTTGTAATCTAAAAAAGAAGATTGTTAAAATTTGTGGGAATTTTCTATTAAATATTTGCAAAATTTAACTGGAAGATGTATTGCAAAGTTTTCTAACTTCTCTGGAAAGAAATTAGCTGTACAAATACCTTTTCTTTGGAATTTAGATTTTTATCTCTGTACAATGAGGACTTGAAATGACTTTTCTGTAATTTTCCTGAATTTTCTGTAATTCTGTCATCAAGAACAAGAAATTCAGTGTGTACAGATGTGAATTAAGATTTAAATTAGCTTTCAAATAGGCAATTCCTGCATTTGGTACAAAGTTCCGAAGATATACAAGGCTATACAAAATCTTGCTACCTTTGCTATTTCTTTCTTATACTGTCCCTTTCGTTTTCTTCAAGAGATTCTCAGTGCTTTTAACTTAAATTTGTTGATGGCAAACCCAGTTGGATTTTGATGAGTACTGAGTGTTAAAGAAGTATCAGGTCAACAAGCATATATTCTTAAACTTTTATCATTTTCTTATACTGTATCATTATTTCCTATATGTTTTTCCTCTTCAGCTGTTTCTATTTGTATAACTCTTAATAATTTTAAGTTAGTTTGCTTATTTGCTCTAAAGCATCATCTATGAACATAGTTTCCAAAATTACAAGACAGATCATATCATGTAAAGCCATGGGATCTTGCCATAACATGCATCTAGATTTGGTATTATTATATATTTTGAGTGTGTTATTGTTAAAATGCCTAATAGGATGCTGACAATGGAGTGATTTTATAAATATTTTACCCCTGAAAATCATGAACATTTTCAACTGAGAATTAAGAATGTGGATATGTTAGGTGCATCTATCAACTCCACACAAGGAATATAAACATTATGCACTGCAAACATGTACAAAAATTAAAAAAAGAACAAAGAAGGGAATCAAGAGATAAAGAGAAGAGAGAGGGAGGGAGGGAAAAGGGAATGAAAAAAGGAATTAAGGTGTATTGTATACATGTGCGATCTCCCCACAAGGATTGTAAACACTGTATACTACAAACAGGTACTAATTTAAAAAATGACAGATTTAAAACAAAAAGAATTAGAGGTAGAATGAAACTTCATGCAAATGAAAGGGGTGCATATAACTAGACCAGTTTTCAGTGGGGATCAGCTAGTGTTCACGGAAGCACCTAGACTGGAGCCTCCTTGAGTCTGCAAAAGGCCACAGAAAGCTGTGATAAAACACAGCCTTGACTCCCCTGCGCTTTGAAAAAGGCTCAGTAAGAGTCTAAAGGCTGCAGTAACCACTATTTTTAGAGGCAGAACCTGTAATAGAAATAAAGGAAAAAGGATACTCACATGGATAGGGACACAATGATTATGCTTCCCGCCTCCAACCAAGTATTCAATGGCTGAAAGTGTTAGTGCCTGTTTTCTTGAACTGAACCACTGTCACTTTCAGTAAAGTAGGAATCCTTTATAAATTACCATCAGTTTTATCCAAGAATCTTTTTTTAGTTTACCTAGTTAGTGGTAGGTACCACTTAGCTCCAACTGGTATACAGAAATGCAAATGGTTGTTTCTTTCAGGGAGCTTACATCTTAGTTGTAAGGGATACAACAAGCCCTAAACCCTTTGTAATACAAGGCAGAATATAGAAAATAAGAGAAACTTGTAGGCTTAATTAAATGTATCACAAATAATACAATTTTTAATGTGCCCTCATAAACTTTAGAATTAAAAAAGATTAACATGTTAACAGTCTCTTCTTACTTCATAAGGCTCAGTATGAGCTCTTTCATTGTGACGTTTTATGAATTCTAAAATCATAAACAAATAGAATTAATACTTTAATGCCAAGATACCTGACAGCCAATATATTACAAAGTTATTCTAGTATACATTTAGGAAAGAATTGTGTAATTAGCTGTAAAATCTTACTTCTTACTTTTACTTGAATGACTTAAAGTTCTTGCTACCTAATTCATAAACTAGTTTGTCATTTTAAAAACCAGATTGCTTTCTTCCCATCTCCTGATATCCATTACACAGTTTGGTCCTTATTCAAAGTGTCAGTTTCTCACACCAGAGGAACAATCTGGTATTTAAACGTGTGTCTAGTGTATTTCACTTAAGAGTATGGTCTCAAGGTGCATTTGTTTAGCTAAAAATGCCTGAAGTTTATCATGAGGAGAACAAAGGAGGTGGGGAGGGGGAAGAAGGGACGAGAGAAAAAAAGAGTAGAAGGAAAAAATGAAAACAAAGCTTTTGTAAATAAGGAGAAGAAAAAGGGTTGAAAGGAGGAGAGGGGAATGGGAGGAAAGAAGTTACGAGGTATTATCATGTCCAGGTACAAATTCCATATGATGAATGTTACCATTGGGCATATCTAAAATGTACTAATAAAATTTAAAAATGCAATAAATAAATAAATGCCAGTTTTACAGGTTCTGTTAGCTAAAGAATAGATAACCTGATGTAATATTATAAATCGGTACAAATTAAACTCATTCTTCATTTTCTGGGCAGTTTCTAATTCTATATTACTGGATGAGAAGCTGTTTGTTCTTTATATTTGAAAACATTTTTTAAAATTTTGTTTAATTCCTCTATATCATTAGGACAATTGACTTTTTAGTTTTTCAAGATTATACAGTGTCATGATGAATCAGCTAGTGTGATAATTGGAGCACTCAGCAAATTTCCTCTAAATTCCTGAAAAATCGATTATTAACTGAACTTGGTCTTATGCAACTGTTTAAATTGAGCATATTGTCATCCATTTAAAAATGACTTGAGTAAGGATTGATATTTCTCATCATTTGTCATTGAAGGAAATTAAAGTTTATTTTAAACCATCTAACAATACAAAATAAACATCTTGGTTTTATAATCTCATGGTATTAAACACAATAATCAAAAAAGAGATGCAAGATATGGATTTTCTTTTCTAATAATGTCAATTCCAGCCATGGCAGATGCTTCATATGATGTGTGCATCCAAAGACCTTAGCTGAATAATGTATGTTACAGG
>RJWT010030391.1:0-14662 GCA_004365215.1 Cuniculus paca | reverse complement strand
GAGAGGGGGGAGGGGGAGAGGGGTAGGGAGAGGTTGGGGTTGTAGCTTAGTGCAAAGGCCCTGGGTTCAACCCCTAGTACCGAAATGAGACAGAGAGGGGTAGAGACAGAGAAAACACTGACAGGTCTGTCTGAACAGTCTCTCCAAATTCGTCTGTAAGGTCCCAGTTTCAACACGACTTCCCAATGGGCAGTGCACCCCAGGATCTCCAAGAACACTCCCAAGTCCAGCCTCAACCCCAAGCTAGTGAAGCCTTAGAACCATGAATCATCACCACTGAGTCACCTACTTCATTCACATCTGTGATGCTGTTTATTTTTATTTTTAATCTAATTCAATCTCTTCACTAAAAACTATGTAATAAACCTACCATGACATCCCGTTTTCTCCAACCCTCGTTTCCTCTCTAAAAGGCTTTTACCATCGTAGCCAATGTAAAGCTTCCCCTTTGCCCTGACCGCCATCACTGTCACTTACTAGAGACTGGCCCTTAGCAACCCTAAATACAGTTCCAAGTGCTACTGCCTCAGCTCAGCTCCGCCTCCACAGACAGGAAGCCAGCACCGAGCACTGGGGCTCCCCCCTCTAAAACTGCAGCGACTTCACCAGTTACCATCACCATCTGGGGCTCTGTCCCAAAGCCCATGGCAATCTGAACCCAGATGGATTCCTTCTTTACTCAAAGCAAGTCGCTTTCGTTGTATTTAAAGAAAATTATATTTACTGAATGGAAAATGTGTATGTGTGCAAAACATCATCAAAGGCATCATCATCATCAAAGGCATTTTTCTACTGGCATGCTTCTAAAGATGAATTTTTTTTTTTTTGGTACCGGGGATTGAACTCAGGACCTGGCACTTGCCAGGCAGGCACTGTGCCACTGAGGCATATCCTGGCCCCTAAGGATGAATTTTAGAGACACATGGATAGTATTTGGGTTGAGGAAATCAGCAGACTGTTTCTGTGACTGTAATGAAATACCTGAGGCAGGGAACTCCATGAAGCGCAGAAGGTTAGGTGGCTCTCCGTCTAGAGACTCACCAGCATGGCACCGGTGTGCCGAGCCCTGGCGAGAACTCTCAGAGAGTGTAGAGGCGCACGTGAGATCACACTGCCACTGGGGCCTGGGGAGACGGGCCACACACCCTGCTGAGAGCAGGCTCCTGGTGATGCAGGAGCCCAGACTAGGCTGCACCACCCCACACTGCCACGCCGGCGACCCAGCCCCAGCTCGTGAGCCCGTGAGGGTAACGACACCCAAACCACAGCAGGGAGCATGGCACTGTGCCTGACAAGGCAGCGAGGGCGTGTCACAGGCCCTGTGGCGGCTTAAATCTCAGAAGCCACATCCAGCAGGCAGACGAGTGACTGCCTGACACGCTGATCTCAGCAGTGGCTCTGGTTAAGTTCATTTTACTATTTCTGGTTTCCAAGCGATGAACTGCTGAAAAGTACGCATAACAAATATTTTAAGTGATTTCCAATAATTACACATTAATGTCTAAGGACTGGAGGCCAACAGCTCAGATGCTGTCAATATCCAGATAGTTTCAAGGATCTATGTTTTATTTTATATTCAATCATACATTTTTCTCACAAATGGTAGCTTCTTTGCTTATACTAAAATTAGAGCTAGGCACAATGACACACGCCTACAATCCCAGCACTTGGGAGGCTGAGGCAGGAGGAGCATCATGAGTTCAAGGCCAGCCTGAACTATGCAGTGAGACCCTATCTCCAAAAAAAAAAAGACAGAGCGTTGTATGTGTATACAGATCTCACCTGAATACTTATCCTTTAGGTGGGTTGCTAAGTCCGACACTTTGACAAGGGAGGGTGCACTTTCTTGAAATTTTGCTTTAAATGCAACTGCTCTTTCGTCATCATCAAACAGGCACTCACAGGATGACCAGGGTGTTGTGTGCAGTTCCAAGCTCTCCAGTATGCAATTGCGCTGGACATAAAGATATTTAAATTCCCAAATAGAACCTTAAAACAAAAACATATGAAAATCAAAGGTCACCAACATGGAAAAAGCCCAGGCTCAGAATCAGATTAAATACATTGACCTAAATAAATCAGTTAAATATAATTTCTGTCACTAAATAATTTGGGTATGAAGATACAAAATATGCCAGGTATGGTGGCTCACATCTGTAATCCCAGCACTCTGGAGGCTGAGACAGAAGGATCACCATGAGTTCAAGGTCAGCCTGGGCTACATAGTGAGATCCTGTCTCAAAAATAACCAACCAAAAAAATGGGCTGGGGATATAGCTCAGTGGCACAGCGCCTGCCTAGCAAGCACAAGGTTGTGAGTTTGATTTCCAATAGCAAAAAAAAAAAAAAAGACACAAAATATGTATAAATGTTGTGTTATAAGGTTATAGGATACAAATGCTTGAAATAATTCTAATAAAATTATTCTAGTAATTTCTAGAAATAATTCTAATAAAATCTTTCTAGTAATAAAAATTTCTAGTAATTTCTAGTAAAATTTCTAGTAATTCTTGGTCTCACCCTAATAAATGCTGTTAAAAATGTTATGGTGATATGTTTACACTGGTCATCAAAAGGTTAAGTTTTCTAAAAGTAATACAATAAGGTTTTTTCATAAAAGATGCTCTTGGTACAAAACCAAATTAAGAAATTAAGGTTTTCATATGGCTGTGACAATTGACTCTTGTTGTTCTTGTGTTGAATTAAACATAGTCATGCCTCCAGATTTACCTGTCATCCAAAATGTAAAACAGGGATTATGTATAGTGACACTTTCTTTCAGATTCAGACCTCTACCTTTAACAAAAACTTACATGATGTACATCCCATCAAAGGTCATCAAGTTAGGGAAAAGCTTTTTATGTATTAGATAGGGATGATTGACTAAAAGGGGTATTTTGTGTCAGAATGGGGGGAAATTCAGTTGGTTACAAAATGTCACAATTGGCACACTACAACATTATGTATGGTTTTGATTTCCAAACGTTCTGTGTAAAATATGTAACTGTTAACATTCTACAGGGATTTAATACTAGGACATCCATGGTTGATAAAAAAAATAACAGTTCTATTTTCTGTTCTAAGGTGCTTGACTTTCAGATAAGGTAGTAATGTTAAGCTTATTGCTTTATTACACTGTAATGTTATCAGTCTTTTCTCCTGGATGTTCAACAACTAAGGTTTGGACATCAAAAACTAAAAAGATAGATGGGCTAGGAGGACAGCCAATATTTTGGCTCCAACCCTCTGAGGTCAGTGAGGACCCAGGATATAAGAGAACCTCTGCAATGACATTCCATTACTCAGTGAGTCTCTGGTCTTCTGATCGAGGAGATTATGGGACCATAAAAAACTGTGATCTACGATACACAGTGTGCCTAAGGAGAGTCACCAGGAGAAGAAAAGTCTCCCAAGCTTCACACAAAGCGACTGGGGCAAGCAATGGCCATGACTCATCCTGCTGGTTGACACTGTCAAGAGCTAAGAGGCTCTCTCCATGGTTCCCAGGCGAATCCTGAGGGGACTGAGCTGACCTTGACAGATAGCAAGAGGTAAATTTTATTAGTACAGGTCTCAGTTTAACTTGATCTTGAACATCCAGCAGGAAAGTATAATCAAAAGGTATATAAAATAATTACATAAGTTAGATATAGGAAGGGGTGCCAATCATGAACCTCTTCTGGCAGTTTCCGACTAACCCAGTAATTAATCACTGTTACAGGCAATTAAGAATAAATTATAATAATATCTGTAAGAAACCCTAACTGTTGCTATTACAAAAACATAATAAGGGATCTATTGGGGATCATGAATTCACTAAGGCTAATTTTGCATACTTCCCTAAGGGATAAATGGAGGCTGGGATTATGGTATCACCCTTTTGAGACTTCCCATTAACTCTTGGGATGGACCATCCTCTCCCACCTACCAAGACTAAAGTAAGACTACTAAAATGAAAAGGAACACTCCAGTGTAAGATCCTTCTTAGCATAAGATCATCTCCACCCTCTTAAGTGATCGTTGCCTGCAGTGTCATGAACCTCTGAATCTTCTGCCAACTTGGAAGCTTCCACTAGCGCCTCCCATCATTGTGTACACCCATTGCATTGTACATGCCCAATACACAGTGGCTGGTTTGGAGTATCTGGGTCTTTGCCCATCCTGAGGCACTGATCTGCCAGGCCCCCATCATTCATTACTACTACTACTACTAATAATAATAATAATAATTTCTTGGTCTCGTAAACAAAACACATGATTTATTACAACCAACTGCTTTTGGAAGTAGCAAATTCTCATTTTGATAACTACAAAGTTTTATTTTTTTTAACTTGAAGTTTTTTTTTAAAGGGATAATTAAGTGGCCACAAGTCTACCATAACCAATATTTTACTGATATTTCAATACCTTCATTGTCTTACTTAGCTAACTTCTCCAGAACAACAATAAAAAAGCGCTTAGACATAGTAAAACCTACTTTTATCTCTCAGTAATGATTCTAATTTTTAAACCACAGGAGCATACAACTCCTTGCCAAATAATTATATCCCATATCAGTAAATTCAACTTTAAAATTACAGTAGCTGAGCACAGTGGTGCAAACCTGTAATCTCAGCACTCACAAGGCTGAGGCAGGAGGACTGTCAAGAGTTCGAGGCCAGCCTGGGCTATCCAGTGAGTTCAAGGCCAGCCTGCACTACAAAGTGAGACCCTGCCTCAGTAGCAAAACCAAACATATAAAATTATAATAAAAGGGTATTTCTCAGTACTAATTTTCCTGAAAACAGCTGTCTCTTCGGTTTCCCAATTTAGATCACGAATCTAATTCACTCCTCCCATTCACCTCCGTAGTTTCTCTCTACATCTGTGTGTGTGTTACGGTGCAGAGTCAGTCTGCATAGACAGCTGCTTTAGGAAGAACATATAGCTACATCTTTATGTATGATAAATTCCTGGCGGTATAATGAACCAGAGATATCCTGAATTCTCTTCTCAATATCAGTTGTCTATCCTCAAGATCAACTGTCTTCAAAAAGGTTCTGCTAATTTACATTTCCAACTGTTTAATACAATGGTGGTTTTCCCATATTTTCTCTGTCAATTTCTTATAAGAAAAAAGTCATTTATCATTATTTTGTGTGTCTTCAATTACTATCATGGGTAACTTTTTTATATATTTAATGGCTATTTTTATTTCTTGGGGCCTTGCCTGTTCATATCCTTTACCCATTTATCTTTTCAGATTTTAGCTTATTATATTACTTTCTGACACAATGAAATTTTTTCTGGTTTATTATATCTTTTAATTTTGTATAGGGGGAATTTTGTATAGCAGTTTTTGCTGCTGTACTTATCTTTAACATACTGATCTTTGGATTTCGAATAATTCATCTACATTTTCTTTTTTTTTTTTTTTTGGTACCAAGGATCAAACTCACGACCTTGTGCTTGCCAGGCAAGCACTTGTGCCAGGCAAGTACTTGAGCTAAATCCCTAGCCCTCACCTACATTTTCTACTATTCATCGTTTCTTTTTATTTTTTATTTGAATCTCTAGTGAATTTGCAATATATTTTGGTAGAGATAAAATAAAAATTTAATTTTATTTTTTCCTCAAATTATCAGGTAGATATCCCAAATGTCAAATATTCTAAGAAAAGGAAAATAAGTTAACAATACATTTTTTAACAATGAAATATTGTAAAACACTTAGACAATAAGAAAAAAGGGAGATAACCAGTGAAATAAGACTGGCCGTGTTCTAATAAGCTGCCTAATAAGCACTTCAGTTCATTACAGGAACTTACTGTTCTCCCTACTTTTGTATGTGTTTGAAGGTTTTTATGAAGTTTAAAAAGTAAATGCAGACACATACAAATAAAATTCAAGCTGAAGGTATTACCATACAAGGATTACCACGGCTAGCATTTTGATATATGTTTCTGGATTTTTAAATGTACGTATATACTGTACTTTGAAAGAAACTTTTATTAAAATGAGATGCTTTTATTTATGCAGTTTTGTCATGTGCACACTGTATACATCTCTCCAAGCTAGTGTGTCTACGTATTTGTGGTGGTGAATACCATTACAGCCACCCAGACCACAAACAACTGTTACCTGTCCATTGCAGTAAACTTGAGCTGTCATTTTAGCATTGCAGAACCCTGTCTTCCTACTCGTGGTTCACTGGATAAGATTATCTAGGATGGGATTCTCTTTGCTGGGAATTTGGAAACGGGCCTGGCCTCTCAAAGGAAAGTAAACTCACAACCACAGAGTAACCCTCTCCACCTTCCATGCGGTGGGGAAGTAGACAGGCTGCGCCATGGGGGCACTGCAAACACAGAGAAGCCACACACTGACAGTGACCGCGCGCAGGCGCCTGGTTCTGAGGCCCCTGGAGCGAACCAGCACCCTCCCCCTTGGATGCCGAAGAATCTCTGTAACGTCTGTGAAGCTACACAGAGCGAAGCCCCAGTCCTAACTGCAAGCCTCATGCCCATGCTTAACTATAATTTCTTTCCCTCTTCCCTTCCTCTCCTCCCTGCCCTCCTTTCGTGTGTGAGTGCGGGGGATTAAATCCAGGACCTAGTGCACACTAAGCATGAGCTCTACCTACTGACAACATCCTCACCCCTAGCTATAATTACTGAACACATGCCATGGCTTGCAAAATTGTCATGGCCACACATTTTCACACTGGGACTTGTTTCTTATTATTTGAGACAAGTTATGCTGTTTCCTCCTCAAACTGGAGTCTTATTCCTTAAAGACAGTGGGAAATTTAAATGGCTGACTGATCTGTACTCTGTCATTCATTCATAAGGACAATAACTACTGGGGCAGGAAATGCCCCAGGGATGTTTACTAAATAGCAAGCAAGGCACTTACATGCATAGAATTTACAGTCTACAGTATAAGAAAATCAACTCGCAAAAGAAAATGAGCCAGAGGAATACACAAAGGGTGCACTGACATGCATGCGTGAGGCCTTGAAAAGGATACAAAGCTGGGGGCTGGCCATGGATCAGGAGCCCTGTAAGTGGGAGATTTGGAGGAAAAGGGCTCCAGACAGAAGCAACAGATCATTCTGTGTCGAGGCAGAGGGTTGGCACGACCAAGAACAGAAAGGCACATGTGCTGGTTAGGTCTGCAATCTGAGGGAGAGCTGTATGACATGAACTGTGACACGTTTGTACGTGTGAACCACTAATTAAGGATATATTTCAATCCTCCATGCAGACGTAACTATGGCTTTGCATAGCCATCCATATTGGGTTGTTGGCATTGCTCTGGGCTTAGCTATGTCAGGACAGTACTCTATTGTGATCTGCTATCTATTTGAAATACTAGTTTCTATTAAATAACTACAGAAGAGTACTGCATTGGAGTAACATGTAGTTCTGACTGGATTATTTTATGTCTAACCAATTACTGTTACATGTAATTTATGTCCTTAGTTTACCCTGATTAGTGCCTAACCTGTGACCAATGCTAGCTACATATGAAACATGCTAAATTTCTACTAGAAATGCATATTTCAAAAGAATATAAATTTGGAATTTCTTACTATTCCTTCCTAAAACCTCAACTCGTTATCTCCAGTATTCAGTAACAACTGCTTGGTGATGACTTCTAATTATATCATCTAAAGATAAATTTGTTAACCTTGGGGCAAATAAAAGCAGTGCCCAGTAGAGGTTAATACAGAGAAAGCCCCGAGACACACAGATGAATGAGTAGAATGCTGATAATTTCTGAAAGTAGAACCATGGACTTAAGTGGTCCTTAAAAATTGATATTTTCTATTAAAAATAACTGCCATGAGGTACTGAAATGGATGTTAAACTTTAAAATGATGGTATAAAAAATGTAAGCTGAGTTAACAAATGAACAAAGAAGAGCTACATCTTAATTCCTGAATTCCTGAATTTTCAGTATTAATCTTTAAAACTCGAGAACTGTCTGGAGAGCACTATTTCTCTCCTACTATCAAGTAACTGCTAACTTAAAGGATATTCACATCACGCACGGGACCCTCTGCCACACCACAGCTCCCCTCTACCTCTGACCTACATCTGTGCTCAGCACGTGCTAGGCTCGTGTCCCGGCTGTGACAGGAGGGTCAAGGACTATATCCTGCCTGTCATCAATACGTGTTTGTCAGATTTCTCAACTGAATAAACAGCTCCTACTGTTTGATCCTAACATAAAAGTTAAAAGTCAGATTTACCTTGAATCCTAGCTGTAGGCTATTAATGATTAAGAGAGATGATGTGCTGAATCCTACCTACAGAGAGCTATTTGGTAGGGAGACATTTAGAAAGAGACATTAATTTCTTCAGGTAAAAAATAGCAGGTCATTCACTTAATCTCTAAATTAACTTTGTAAGGTAAAATAACTCAGAAACCACTAATTAAGTGATCTCTGCTACAACGAAAGGATCTCACAAAACAAAAGGGAGTGTTAAATACTATTTTATTGAAACGTCAATCCCTTCAGTCAGTATACCATAAATTATTAATTTATGATTTGAACCAAATGTAACATTATCATTTTTTAAATGAGCATCACAGGATGTCTAACACTTTTAAAACAACTAGAATAAAAATGTGGAGCATGGGCTATACAGTGAGTTCAAGGCCAGCCTGGACTATATCGTTGGACCTTGTCTCAAAAAAAAGTGGAGCATACTAATTTATTAAACAGTAACCATGACTTAAAACCATTTGTGTAACTCCCCTAATATCTGCCTTCTAACCAAAGAGAACCTTATTTATCAGAGTGCTTCAGCTGAAAAAAAAATTGTAGAAGCTTCTCCAGAATTAAATTCTTAAGGAACATTATTTGAAGGAGGTAAGATCTTAACTAAAAAAGATTAAGTAGTACACCTGGGACTAAAAGTAAGCCTTTATTCTGACACCATTAATTATAGACGACTTTTGGATAACTGAATTGCTACAAGGGATACCTAACAGAAATGTGCAGAATATTCAATCTTGATCACTTCTACTTTAAATGTTATCTCCCTTCTTCAGATTCTTTTCATCTTCAGCTCATAAGCGTTAATCATCTACCAAAATATAAATAGGCTAAATGATTTTTGGGGTGTATTTACCTGTTTTCCTTTGAAGCTGAGGGTACCAGGCTGCTCCAGGACCCCATAGCACAAGCACATAATGTTGACCCTGGGTCTGTTCCACTGTTAATGTAACTTTCCTTTGCTTCTGCCCTCTGTACGTGTACAGCGCCTCTGGGAAAGGGAAAGGAATGTCTTAGTTGGCATCGCTCTTTCACCGGTGACTCCATACTTTAACAACTCACGATAAATATGTAATGATAACTAAATGATACACTAAGATGGTCTTAATTTTTTAGGACTAAAATCCAAGAAGCACTCAGAATGTTTACCTGTCAGTACAACGACACCCACAACTCTCAGCACAGCATGGACTAACGTATCAGGCTGCAGCTGCGCCAGTTCCGCAAACTCTACGCTGCTCCCTCTCTGCGGCCACCTCTGCGGAAGGCCTTGGAGATAGGGGTGTTTCAAAGATGCATATGCCAGTAGGTCCTGAAGCACAACAGTGCTAACTATACTGGAGTCTAAGGAAGAAAAAGATACACCGGTGTGGACAAAGGATGGCAACATCACATTTTCTTCACAGCGCATAGTATTTTGTGTGTGTGTGTGTGTGTGTGTGTGTGTGTGGCACCGGGGATTGAACTCATGACCTCACACTTGCCAGGCAGGCACTTAGGCCACTGAGCTAGATCCCCAGCCCACGCATAGTATTTTTTAGAACTGCGTTTTATGTTGTAAAGCATAATTAGAAGTAAAACGTCATTTCATTTCTACAAAACATGTAGTTTATTCTTGAATCAGTTTACAAATAAAAATAAAGGTTGACATTTTTAAACAATGGAAACAGCATCATTTACCATCTTCAAAAATTTTACTTTGTTCCCTTACTTCTCTATTTGATTAACATCACTTCTCTACCAATTAACCAAGCTGGAAACTTCCATGCTGTTTTCATTCCTCCAGCATCCTGATGGCATCCTCCCTCAGCTCCCTGGTCCTTGGAGTCTGCCCTGACCCCATCTTTCCCAACTTTCCTGACCACCGCCACCCTCCCACAAGCTCCTGGGCACTTCACTCTGAAATAGCATACAGCCAAGCTGCGCCACTGGCTCTCTGGCTAAAAATGATCCATTCTTTCCCGCTACTGGGCAGCCGTTGATAACAACCTGTGTGAACGCACACTTCCCTGGGCTTCATTGTTCATTTACAGGGTGGTAGTTTTGGGTGGAAAATGATCCCTAACAGCAAATTATGTATCCATCCCTGTTTTATAAAAATTTACATGGAAACATGGTTATTTAGACTACAAGGAAAATATAGTCTACCTCAAGGAAACAGTGTTTGTCTTTGATTTACATATTTAATACTATTTAAGATAAATGTATAACCCGATCAAAATTACCAGGACCAAGATTATAAAATATGTGACACACCTCACTATAATGAGTAACGAACAGAAGTCTTTTCCAAAAGTATAGCATATTGAAAAATCCTAAAATTAAAAGATTGTAACTGGTCAAAACCACACTGCCTTGATTACTGTTGGTTTATAGTTAAGTCCTGATATCTGATAGGGTAAGTTATTCCTTCCCACATTTCTTTTAAAAATGCCCTAGCTGTTTTTGACCATTTACCCTTCCACAAAAATATCGGATAATCTATCAACTTCCATAAAAATCAGTTTGAGATTTTTACTGGGTATGCACTAAATTTATAGATCAACCTGGGGAAAACTGAAATTTTTATAATATTAAATCTTCCAATTACTGAACAAGGACTTACATATCCTTTGTTATGTTTACTACTTCATACTTAGTAACATGATAATTTTCTAAGTAGTGCCTTCTTTAAGAGTTATTAGTTGTTCTACTCCAGAATTATCTTTTGTATATTAGTTTTATATCTAGTCATCCTGCTAAACTTCCCCATCATTTCTAGTAATTTGCTTCTAGTTTGTAGAGGGGGAAAGGTGGTGCATAAAACATCATGTATCTACAAGTAATGACAGTTTTATTTCATCATTTCTAATCTTCACATATCTTTTTTTCATGTTCCATCATACTAGTTAATATCCCTAATACAATGTTAAACAAAGTTAGTAATAACAGTATCCTAGTCTTATACCTGAAGTTTAAAATCAAACTTGCTAGTATTTTTTTCAATTTGGATGATAATTGTTCTGGATTTTTGAAAGACTCTCTTTCTGAAGTTATGAGAAATTTCTTTTTATTTCTGATGAATAGGCAATGAAATTCATCAAAAGCTTTCTTGTGCCTATTGGCATGATCATATATGCCTTTTAAAAAACTATGTTTTGGGTCAGGGATATAATTCAGCGGCACAGTGCCTGCCTGTCAAGCATGAGGCCCTGAGTTTGATTCCTGGTACCAAAAGAAAAAAAAACTTTTTGGTTTGAAGCTGATGGTAAACTTATAAAAATAGTAGAGTCCCCACATATTCCTGACTCTGTAAGCTCTAATGTGGACATCTCACATATGAACTAAATATCCCGAACAAAAATTAATTGACTAAATATTAAACTACAGAGCTTACATAAATGTTACTAATTTTCTCACTTATAGCCTTTTTCCTTGTGTGTGTGGTTTTTGTTTTTTTTTTTTTTGAGACAGGCTTTATGTAGTGCAGGCTGGCCTTGAACTCACTTAGGTAGCCCAAGCTGGCCTCAAACTCACAGCCATCCTTTGCCCCAGCCGCCCCTGTGCTGGGATCGCAGGTGTGCACCACCACGCCTGACTAGATCCTTTTTCTGAGTAGGGTCCTACCTAGTATACTCCACCTTACATTTCATTGCTATTTTTTGTCAGTATCCTCCAGTCTGTAATAGGTCCCCAGTTTTCCCTTGTCTTTCATGATCCTGATACTTCTGAAGAGTACTGACCAGTATTTCGTAGACTATCCCTCCACTTGGGTTTCTCCAATGTTTTGTTATGATTGGAACTGAGTTTACACTTTTGGAAATACCACAAAAATTATGCTGTGTCCTTCTCAATGCATATGATCAAGGAATTCATGGTATCCATACGTCCTTTTTGCTTGTTTGTTTTTGTTTTTGAGACAAGGTCTCATTATGCAGTTCAGGCTGGCCTTGGGCTCACTTTGTAGCCCAGGCTGGTCTCAAACTTGCAATGATCCTCCTGCCTCAGCCTTCCAAGTGCTGGGATGACAGGAGTGTGCCACCATGTCCGGCTTATCTGATCATTTAGTAAGTTGAGGTTTGCCAAGTTTCTTCACTGTGAAGTTACTATTCTTCCACTTAGAGACAGGAACCAACAGCATATCTGTCTATCACAGAAGAATGGAAAAGGAAAATGTGGTATTTATACATAATGGAGTACTACATAGCCATAAAGAAAGACAATCTTGAGCCATTCATAGGTAATACAAGCAACCTCAGACCATAATGTTAAGTGAAATAAGTCATACACACAAGCGCAAATACTTTCTCTCATATGAGAAACACAATAGTTAGATATATGCAAATAGATCAAACTAGAAGAGGGATAAATAGAAAATAGGGATAAGTTCAAATACTTTCCCAAATTACAAATGCCCGTTGTTTTAAAAATATTTCAATTATATATGCTAATTGGTTTCATTTATACTACTAGTTTATCCTAGTTCATTGAAAAGAAAATTTTGTGTTATCTCTTTGCTTCTTTTTTTTCAGAATCTTTTGGCTTATGCCTTATACTGAGTAGCTACTTTGAAGATAATGATACATACTTTAATAAATATTGTTATTCTCTTATTATATTATTATGAAATTTCATTTTTTCATAAAATAAAAAAAGAAGCAAGAGCGCTTCTGGGGAGACACTTTGAGGCTATGCAATGCTACCCCTTCCCAACCCCCACCTGCTAGTTTTAATATCTATCAATCAGGGGACCCTTGTTTGTAATATTATTGTGTCTAACTAAGGGTAATTCTCTATTTCTCTTTTCTCTCACATTAGTTAAATACATATTAATATCAGTATGGACGCAGAAACGCTTGTTCTGTTCCCCGAGTTATAACCCACTGCCATCATTATTTACCTCCTCGCTTTATTTACGTCCCAGCTGCAGGGAGCAGGTGTTTGCTCAGGTTGGCACCTGTGCTCTTTCAGTAAACCCATTTGGCTCCAGAGTTCCAGGCTCACCCTGACTTTCCCTGACCTGACTCTGCAGTCAGTCACCTCTAGCTTCCTTTTTTAGAATAATGTTTACAGACCAAGTTCTAGATACTGGATGTGCTCAGGGTTACTGGGGTTATTGCTACTTTGTGCCCTTTAAGCAGACAGAACGGGTCACTGACACCACTGCTTCTGTATCTATTTATCCACAGATTAGAAGCCATGAGTTTACAATAATACCTCCGGTTCCAATCCAGAACGTCCATCTGAACCTTTCCCTTCCGTTTCCTACAGCTTCTGTCTCACTCCTGTTTTTGCTTCCTGGTTTAACGCCGGCACACAGGACACATGAGAGCGGCTGCTAGGCTGCTCTCTCCTGAGACGCACCCTTAGGGACTGCCCTGTGGCATTCACGCACAGTCTTCTTCGCCTCTAGCCTCCCAGAACCCAGTCAGCATGGGGTCTTCCACAGATACTTAGCTGGTTTTCTTTTCTTCTCCGCCCCTTCTCAGCAGTTATTTTATGCATTGAAAGCACTGCTAGGTTCACTGTTAGTGTTTTATTCCACTTGGGTTCCCTTCCTCTGCATCCTGCATGGTTAAATGCCTTGGGAACTTTGGGGGCCTAAGAAACATTCCTATGCTCAGTCAGTTAGAGCAGGGTCACTCTTCCATCATCCCGTTACTCTGCTCCCACTCCCTCTTCTTTTCACTTCTTATGGTCAGGAGTCTCTTTAGTTTCTGGTTTCACTTCCTGAATTTTCTTTCCACAGACAAAGTCACATGTATTCTCTTATTCCTTCATTTTTTAAAGACGGAGGACAGCATGCTACATATATTGGGGGGATGTTTTTCACATAACTGTACATCCTGGAAATTACTCCGCATTTGTTCCATTTTTAGCGGCAGCACAGTATTCCACTATGTGGCTGTCCTATAGTTTCGTCATTTTCCTGTGTATATCCATTTAGATTTTTCCCGAGGTTTGGCAATTACAAACTACAATGAACAAACTGGTGTATGTGTACATTTTCCTACTGTTGAAGGCATATCTTCAGGGTAGGCTCCCAGAAGTGGCACTGCTGGGTCAAAAGCTATGTCCAGGCTGGGCGTGGTGGTACAAGCCTCTAATCCCAACCCTTGGGAGACTGAGGCAGGAGGATCACAGAGGCCAGCCTGGGCTACAGTGAGACTCTCAAAACAAAGCAAAACACTAAGTGTATATGTAATTTTGTTAGGTATTACAAATAGCCCTCCAGAAGGCCAGGAGCAATTTGCATTTCTACAGCCAAAGTATACCAGGTCCTGTTTCATTACAGTCTCACCACCAGTTGAGTTGTCCTGTTCTGTTTTGCTCTGTCAATCTGGTAGGTAATACATTGTATCTCCCTGTAGTTTTAGTTTTAATTTCTCTAATTATGGGTCAGTCATATTGGGGGGGG
>RJWT010030390.1:0-14655 GCA_004365215.1 Cuniculus paca | reverse complement strand
CCATAAAGTGGGATTCTTATATATAACATAAAGTTGAATATTTAAAAAAAAATCTTCTCCAAAAAATCTGTTTTTACTTGGTGCATTTAGACTGCTCACATTTAATTTGCCACTGATACAATTTCATTAATCTCTACTATATTTGTGAACTTTTTATATTTGTTTTATTGACTTTTTCCCTTCTCTTGTTATTCATTGATTATAAATGAGTACTTTATACGGTTCCATTTTATTATCTTTCAGGATATCAACAAAAACTGTAACATTTTTGTATTTGTACTATATATTTAAAGCTGTGTATGTCCACTTCAAAAACACTGCATAACAGGACTTCTTTACTCCTGACTTTACTCACCATGGCTTCAGTTACTCATGAACAGCTGTGGTTCAAGGTCAGGCATGGCCCATGCCCTTAATCTCAGTACTTGGGAGGTTAAGGCAGGAGGATCACTGCAAGTTTATGACCAGCCTAGCCTATAAAATGAGTTCAAGGCCAGCCTGAACTGCATAGTGAAACTCTATCTCAAAAAGACCAAAAAAAAATGTTGTGGTTCAAAAACAGTAAATGGGAATTTCCAGAAATATTTTGTAGAGTTTAAATTACATGCTCTGAACTGTATGATTAAGATTTAATTCTTACACAGTCTGGCACCATTTCATCTAGCATATGACTCATCTACTTGTCCAGTGTGATGATATGGTGGAGGGCACCCACCTGTCAGTCAGTTGGTAGCCATTTGGGTTATGAGTTGTGATATCATAGTGCTTGTGTTCGAGTAATTGTATTTTACTTAATAGCTCCAAAGTGCAAGAGTAGTAATATTTGGAATTTAGATATCACAAAGAGAAGCCATGAAATGTTTTCTTTAAATGAAAGGTAAAAGTACAATAAAATATTGAAAGAGAGAGAGAGACAGAGAGAGACAAAGACAGATTCTGTAAATTTTTTCCAGTATATTGATGCAGCTGTTCTATTTTATTACTGCTTATAGTTGCTAGTCTCTTACTATGCCTAATTTCTAAGTTAAAATTTGTAATGTGTATGTATCAACATAAAAAAATGTTGGTCTACAGAGTTCAGTGCTATCTGTGATTTTAAAACATTCAACTCAGGGCTTGGAATGTACTCCTTGTCAATAAGAGGGAATGATAATACTGCTTCATTTTGCTACAAACATTTTAGAGTATTCCTAAATTACCCCTTCCTTTACTTGTTGCATTTTGCTATAATTTATTAGACTAGTTATTCTTTGATGATCTTTCTTTCTTCCATGGATTCAAAATTCTCACCCATCTCATTGTCCTTCACCCTGAAGTTTTTGTTTTGTTTTGTTTTGTTTTATTTTGTTTTTTGTAGGATGGTCTGATAGTGATGAATGCCTTCCATTTTCGTTTGTCTGAGAAAGTCTTGGGTCTTTGTTGTTGTTTGTCTGTTTGTTCATTTTGGGGATGGAACTTGGCACCTCGTTCGTGTTAGACAAATGTTTTACATTAAGCTACACCTCCACCCTTTGCTTCTAAAGATCAATTGTTGTTGAAGACACAATTCTAGATTGGTGAAGGGTTCACCCCTAACACTTCAAATGTTTCATTACATTCTTCTTGCTAACATGGCTTATGAGGAAAAGTTCATAGTAATTCTCAGCTATGTTCCTGAATTGATAAAGGGTTTTGTTTTATCTTGTCTTTGAGTATGATGTTCCAAGCTGCAGATTTTTTTGGCATTTGTCTTACTCGAGTATTCTTTGAGCTCCTTGGACCTCTCTTTTGGACAATTTTCCCATTATTCAAACATTTCTTTTGCTTTGTTTTCACTTTTTTCTCATGTTCCAATATTGTCTAGATTTTTTTTTACTTTGTCCTAAAAATCTTAAATGATCTATTGTTGCTTTTCTTCTTTTGAGTGTGACCGGTTTCCGTGGAAGACGAAGCACACTGATTCCTTCATTGGGCTGCCACCTCTGCCGAAATTTCCAGTGCAAACATGCTTTATTTCCGTTGCAAAGTTTTCAATTTCTGGCGTTTTCTTTTGATTATTTTCATAGCATTTGCTTTCCCCTGTGTATATTAGTCATGTCTTCTCGTGTATTATGTATATTTTCTGAGTCTTTCCCATACTAATTATATGTATTTGAAAATCCCTATTTGACAATTTCATAGCACATGCATTACCTGCATTTGGCTCTGATGCTTGCTTTGCCTCTTTGAACTGTTTTTTCTTAGTCTTTTATATGTATTTTTATGTTAACTTGGCTCAGAGTTGGGCTGTATTTAGTGCTTGCTGTAGTTGTAGGTTTCAGACGCTTCCAATTCCCCTCGCTTTGTCTTCCCTTTTGTCCGGTGATTCTTTTACACAGTTTTCACCTCACAGCTTTTCCAACCGTAGTGCAGCCTTACCCTGGAACCCTACTCTGAATGCATGAATGCAGAGACCTTTTATAATCTTGTAGTTAAGCCTCAATGTTTTAATAGGCCTGTGTCCCTGCACTGCCCCTTTATCAAGTGTTTCTTGCTCTTCCACTTTACTGACCTTAGGTGAAATGGGAAGTCTAGAGAGGACTACAGTAGGGTAAATGAATTTCTACAAGTCTCAGGTTGTATTTTCCCCTAGAGAATAGGTCTCTGAAAGAATGGAATGCATTTATTTTAAATGGTTACTTTCCTATTTCCCCTGCCAGACCTTTGGAGAGTCCTGAGTGTCTTCTTCTTGGCCCAAAGGCACTCTTTAGAGGGTTTGCAAGATTCTTTGGTCTTAGACCAGCAGGCCACAACTCATTCTGGTCACACAAGTGCTTCTGTGGGCCTTGTCTATCTTTAACTTAACCTGCCAGCTGTGAGGTTCTCCTCATGTTTGAACACATTCTCCTTTTCCTTCAGGTGCATAGTGATACATGTGCAGTCAGTTATCCTAAATTCACAGCATTATCAGCCATTGTAGAATAGCATCATCGTCACCCAGCTTACCTTATCTGCATTGGTCATATACTTTGCTTACCTTGTGCTTGCCCTTCTGAGGGGCCGTGGTGTTCCTCCAACACTGGGTCCAAGAAAGAACAGTTAAAGGCCTGTGGATAATCAGCACATCTTTAAGCAGCTTCTGGATCAGCTGACAGAAGATGGCACTTCTGATCGCACTGCTCTCACTGGGACCCATGCAGACAGTCTTTCTTCAAGGTGCAGCGATGCTGGCAGCACGGTTCCTCTGCAGCCTGAGCATACTCTGCAGCAGCCACTATGGGAACAACTGTGTTTTTCAGTACTACATTGTCTTGGTTACTTTCCTTTCATTGCTGGGACAAAATACCCAACACTGAAAATAAAGGAAGGAGAGATTTGTTTAGCTCACTGTTCGTGGAGATTTCAATCCGTTATCAGCAGGCTCCAAGGCAGGGTGGTATGATAAGGGGCAACACTTTAAGGCAGCAGCCAGCAAAACCTTCCAGAGCAAAAAGGAGGGGAGCAAGCCTCTTTTCCTCCCTTATATTGTAAGTAGGCCACTGCTGCCCCCCAGGGCAGATGTAGCACTCACAAAATCTCCCTGCCCTCTGCTTGCATAGGATGACGATATTTACAAAGTAAGGAACCTGTCTCCCTGCTGAGTCTCTTAGTTAAACTTCCAAACTTCTCAGGTTGACACAGTGAATCAACCATAACATACATATTTGAGGTAGGCTTGAGAACCTTTTAACATGAACTTGGCATTAAGTTATATTACAGCCACAATGGCAATATCCATGCCATCATAGTATTATTAATTGCTGTTTTGAAAATTCCTTCATCTTTTAGAGACACATACTCAGGGATTTAGAATAAGATGTCATGGTATCTATACTTTCCTTTTAAAAACTTGAAATGAATTAAAGTGTGGCAAATGTTAATAATTATTTTATTAAATCTAGATGATCATTCTACTGTTGTCGGATTTTCTAGATATTGAAATTTTCCCATAATATAACTTAAAATAAAAAAGTAGCCTGACCTTGCCATATAATGAATATTAAAAAGTACATATGCTATCACAGAAAGTACAGTACATGATACACAGAGGGCACTCAATAATTTTATCCCGAAAGTATGAATTTTGTATTCTCAGATAAGGATTAGGCATTCATTTAGAATGAATAATGTGATCCTCTGAAATTAGTTTCACTTCACCTAATACTCATCTTTTTAGAGTAATGAAGGTTAAATCAATGTTGCTTCTCAAAAAAAAAAAAGCACTATTAGTACAAATGCAGCATATGTTAATGGTATTGCAGCTTAATGATGAATGATCAATAAATGAGGTAGACATCTACAATACTATCCCTGCTAAAAGTTTCCTGACATCCAGTAGACATCCATTCAGTGATTGATGCTTTTTGAGGGATTGATGGGTCAATGAATTTCTCAATTTTCTGTTCTTCAAAGTGTTAGCCCATGAAGATACACATTAAGGAAATTAACATGTGTTGTTGTATAAATAGTACAATATGTGTTGTTGTATAAATCAAAGATCATAAGGCTGAAGACCAGAGAAATCAAGGGGCTGCTCAAGTTGGAAAACAGTACTCTCCCTTTTTCACTTCTGCGTCCTAGTACTTATAACATAAATTATGTTGGTTTAAGCATTTTTTTGTATTTTTTTTTTGGCTTTTAATTCTGAATGTGACTTCAACACATAACTTGGAAAATACTTTGTATTTTCTCTCAAATCATTTTGAGAAAAAAATTTAATATGTTCAATTAACTATATATTTACTAATTGCTTAATATGTATCAGGAAATCAAATTCTAAAATAAATGAAGTGTTTCTTACCCCTCACAAACTCACAATCCAGCAAGATAATGAAATGAGCAATGATAAACAAGTCAGCTGTGGACGATGGAGTCAAATACGGAAGAATTGACTCTGTTTGAATTGGCTGTGGGAAGACGGTGGCTGCCATGAAGGAAATAGAGTGTTCTAGTCAGATTTTTCAAGGGAAAAGATTTAATATAAGTCACATAATTTATAGAATTATTTTATTATTTGCCCAAAGAGTCAAATACAAAAGAGTGCAGATCTGTCCACACACTAGGGACTCGAAGAACCCAGCAGAGGGCCTGGATCCCACACAATGTCCTGCATGAGTTCAGCTGAAGACCTAGAGTCCATGGCAATGTCCTCTTTGAGTCCAGCTGGAGGCCTAGAGCCCACAATGTCTCATGCAAATCTATATCAAGGATCTGCACTGGAAAAGCCCAAAGCCAATGGTGGAAGCTAGAAAGTCTGCACCAGCAGGATGAAGGATCTGTGCCAGCAGGCTGAGGGATCTGCACTGGAGCCAGGAAGTGATGCTCAAAGTAAGGACCAGAGCTTCCCCAAAAGAACTGCAGCCACCCTCAGCGACACTGAGGACCTGAGCTCCTCTGACAGTGAGAACAGCTGAATTCATATTAGGAAAACCAGTGTGACGAGCTTCTCCGGAGACTCAACAGTGCACCATCTTCCCCTCCAGTTCTCTTTTTAAGCTGTTGGTAACAATTCTCAGTGGGCCTTCCACACCCAGCACCACGCTTACTCAGTTCAACTAGGTGTTAACAAGTTGATCATTAGTTAATCCACCACATAGAGTTTATCTGGGTCACAAAGATGATAAGCATGAGTTCACTGGATCAAAGAGTGAAATAAGAGAGACAAAGGACAGCAAGAGTAATGGCCAAAGAAAAAATGTAAAAGAGTTTTAAGTCCTCTAGAAAAAGGTATATAGTGTGGGTAGCTAATTTGTGTGCAGCAGGGAGGTAGGAAATCAGACAAAGATATGAGGAAATGGTCCTCGACAGTAGCTGTGTGTTCAAATCACAAGACTACTTTTTAAAATAATAATGTCAGGGCCTGACTTCCAGATCAAATTTTACTTGATAATCTGAGGGTGGCTGCAGGCATGGGCCCTTAAAATTTCCCCAGATGACTCGTGTGCAAATTTTAACAGCCATAAATTAAGGTGAGCTTATTGTTAAAAGGTTTTAAGTCAATGCTTGATCCTGAATATTAAATGACTTTTTAAAAAAATTTCTAAGTAAATAGTCCTAATTGAAAGTTCCAGAAACTTATCTGACAACTTCCTGACTTAACTTTAGCTAAAACTATTAGTTTTAGCTTTAAAGATAGTACCAAACGCTCTGTAATGCAGTAGACATCAGAATCAGGGCAAGAAACTCAAACTTAAAAGAACATATTTCTCTAAACCAGGCTTCCACTCAAAAATCTAATAACAATGGTAATAAAGTGAGTGCAACATGGGACATTCTCGACATTCCTGGATTTGCCGAAGTCCCCTATCACAATCTCCACCCAGACGTTCTCTGGCATGGTTTTGATTAGATCACTTCAATTTTCATTCACTGAATATATACTTATTGCACATTCAGTATGTACCGCCTTCTGGTGTGGGCTCTGAGGACAGAGCTGTGAGAACAGTTAACTCAAGTATCTGCACTCGAGCACACATTCAGTCAGTAGGCTACTTCTGTTCAGTTCACTCAGCACTTCTAAATCTTACCTTGAATCTTTTTTTAAAATTTTCTTTCAGCTTTTTGTTCAATTTTTAATGGTTACTAGTCCATGTTTGCAGTACATAATGATTACATTCATCATGGGAAATTGTACATGTACATCACATATCTTTTTTTAACCCCAGCCTGTAATTCTTTAAACACCCAAACAAATAACAAGAAATTTAAGATGGGTTAAAAATACACAATCACTTTTTCTGTCTCTCCTCCTGTCATCCTTTCTTCTGTCATTCTTCCTCCACTAATTTTCTGTACTAATTTAAAAAAAAAATCATGGGCATTATACGCCACTTTCAGTTCAACATCTCCAATAGCTACCACTGGCTTATAGCAGATAATCTACTTTCATTTTCAAACCTTTCTTTCCATCTTACCTTTTCTGTAGAGCTACTGAGATGAGCAAGACAATCTACTTGTTTTTACTTCTTTCTCTTGCCTGATTATACTGTATGGAACTTCTAGAATTTTGCTTAATAAGAGTGATCAGCATGGACTTCTTTGCCTTGTACATAATTGGGGAAAACATTTAGTTTTTTATCATTAGCTATGTTACTTGTAGATTTTTTGGAGATGCTCCTTGTCAAATTGAATTAAGTACCCTCTGTTTCTATTTAGGTGAGAGTTTTTACCATGCATGATACTTGAGTAAGGTCAAATGCTTTTACTATATTCATTAATATGATTGTTTGTGAACATTAGCCTATTGAATAAACCCATTATTCATCACTGTAATGAAATATCTGAGGTTGAGTTGTTGTTAAAGCAAAGAGATTTATTTAGCTCAACTCACGGTTTTAGAGGTTTGCAAGTCCAAACAGCATGGCACTGGCTCTGTCAATTCCCCTTAATCCTCCCTGGTTGCGTCACATCATGGTAGATGGTGTAATGGGGGGAAAGAATGAGAGAGAGAGAGATAGCATGGCAAGACAGGAAGCGAGACAACATGAAGGAGCCAGTCTTGCTCTTTTTAC
Source organism: Cuniculus paca (assembly GCA_004365215.1). Lineage (NCBI taxonomy): Eukaryota > Metazoa > Chordata > Mammalia > Rodentia > Cuniculidae > Cuniculus > Cuniculus paca. Next base: position 7,147 of record RJWT010030390.1, on the reverse strand, counting down.
AACTCACATGAGACTTAACTGGGGTCCCATGAGGGCTACTATCCTGTCTGAGTGCAGTACATCTCACTAGGTCCCACCCCTTGTGACCTACCACCATCAAAGCCACACAGAGGACTAAACGTCCAACACATGGACACTTGGAGGACACACTACATCTAACCACAACACCTGTCAATGCAATGAATTGCCTTAATTGATTCTCAAATATTGAATCATGTTTCCATACTGGAAATAAATCCCATTACTCCTATACATAATTACTATCGTATTTTGTTAATTTCTATTTGCCAACAGTAAGCTAAAGATCTAGCTATCATATTCATGGGGTATGTTGGTCAGAAATGTGTTATTGTCCTTTTCAGTTTGAGCAGTTTTGTTTTGTTGTCATATTAGTGTTAGTTTTATACACTAAAGTGGAAAGTGTTCTTTGCTCTTCTATTTTCTGGAAAATATTGAGTCAAATTGGTATTAATTCAACATTTGTTTAGCAATCATTATACCATTGAGTACTGGAGATTCTGTTTTGGGGGAACTTTTTAAAATTATGAGCTCAACTTCATAATAGTTCTAAGGTTGCAAGATTATTTCCTCTCTGATGAGTTGTGGAAGTTATTGTTGTCTGACAAGTTGGTTCTTTTCATTTAAAATGTTAAATTCATGTATGTAGGATTATTTGTGATATTCTTTTTATCATATAATGTCTACAAGATTTCTAATGATGTTCCCTCTTTCACTCCTGTTTTTGGTCATTTCTCTCTATCTCTACCTCTCTCTCGATCTCTATGTCTGTCTCTCTATTTGCTAGATTTTTATCACCCTTATTTATATTTTTAAGGAGTTAGTGCTTTCTTTATCAATTGATATTCTGTTTTAGTTTTTTTATTTCTGTTCTTTCCATTTTTATTCCTTTCCGTATGCTTTCTTTTTTTTGTTTGTTCTGAATTCTTGAGGTAGAAGCTTAGATTATTGATTCTTTTCTAATGAACACATTATTGCTATAAATTTCCCTCTCAGCTCTGCTTTACCTGAATCCCATAAATTTTTGATGTGCTAAATGTTCATTTTTCTTCAGTTCAATATCTGTCTTTATTTTTCTTCAGATTCTTATTTGCCCATGAATTATTTAAAAGTATTTGTTTACTTTCAAAATGTTTACAGATTTTTCTGCTATCCTTCTGCCATGAAATTCTACTTTAAATTCAGTGTAGTTGAACAGCATATTCAATATAAGTATATTTTTCTTTAAGTTTGTTGAAGCTATATTTATAACCCAGTATGTGATTTTTCTCAATGTACATGTTGGGTCATTACTTGAAATGAATGTATATTCTGCTGTTAGGGGATAGAACGTTCTATAAATGTGGACATGTGGACTGATGCTATTGGTTGATGGGCTCATGAAGTTTTTTTCTATTTTACTGTGTTTTGGTCTAATTATTCTATTAACTACTATATGATGTCTTCAAGAACAATTGCACTGTTTTGTCTTTCTTCTTTCAGTTCTATCAGTTTATATTTCAGATATTTTGTTGTTTTGATATTTTGTGTACCCACATTTAGAATTGCTATGTGTTCTGTGCAGGTTAACCCTTTTATAACATAATATCTATGTCTGTCTGTCTCTGGTAATTTTTTTATCTGAAGTCTAAGTCATCTAATATTAATATAGCTAGATCTGCTCTCCTTTTACTAGTGTTTGGATAACATATATTTTCCTATTCTTTTATATTCAAACTTTGTATATCTTTAAATTTGACGGTAATTTCTTGCAAAACATAGTGTTTGACCACATTTTTAAATCCATTATGCCAATCTCTCTCTATCTTACAAATTATATATATGTATATGTATATTTAATTCAGTTATGAATATTTTAATGCAGTTTATTTCACTTTTGTCTTTTTACTTCTTTGTTTTTCTTTTCCTGTTTCCTTTGTTTTACTTAAAATACTTTTAAAAATTTATCTGGATTTTTCTATGGAATATTGAACACAACTCTTTATATAGATTTTTTAATGGTTGCTCTACATATTTCATTAATACACATAACTTATTGAAGCCTATCATCATTTTACTCTTCTGAGTGACATATGAAAGTCTTATTTCCCTTTCAGTTTTTATGTCTTATCCTACTTACAATATAATTAATTTAAATATTTCATCTATTATACATTTAGAATCATATCAAATTAGGTTATAATTTTTGCTTCAACAATTCCATCAGAAATGGACAGATCCAGCCAGCACAGACAATACAGACATGGCAGAATTTAACAGTATCTTCTATTGATTAGCTGCAATCAACATCTATAGACTACTTTGTGCAAAGCAAAATGATGGACGTTCTGTCAAGCACACACATGACATTCACACATTAAAACACAGCTTGACAAATATAAAATAATGAGTCAAGGTATTCTCAGGCCACAATGGAACTAAATTAAAAATTGTTAACAAAAAAAGTAGAAAATAACAAAATAACTGTACATTAAACAACACAGACATAAATAATACATGCCAAAGTAGAAAAATCTCAGTGAAAATTTAAAATATTTTGCGATAAATGAAAATAAAAATATGATTTATCAAAACCATGCAACTAAATTAAAGCTGTGATTAGACAGAAACTGAGCACTAAATGTATACGTTAGGAAAAAAAGATCAAAAATCTATCACATAAGCTTTCACATTAGCTGGAAGTAGAACAGCACATTAAGCACAAAGTAGCCATAAGAAAAGAAATAAAACTTAGGCCAGAAGTCAATGAAATTGAAAAAAGAAAATTGACAGGGAAAGCTGTTTCTTTGAAAAGACAATAAAATTCATAAATCCCAACCAGTTTAAGGATGAAAAAAAGAAAAGAAAAAGGTTCAAATTACTATTATGAACAGTAGAACTGAGGGCATTACTACTGAGTTTGTGGACATTAAAAAGACAACAGATGCATACAGTGAACAACTAAAATTCCAAAAGTTAATAACCTAGTTGAAAAGGACCAATCTCTTGAAAGAAAATTTTCTAAGCTCACACTAAAAGAAACATACAGTATCAATAGGTCTAAGTGTAATTAAAAAGCTAAATCACTAATTAATAAAGTTCCCCAAAAAGCAACATATTCAAATGGGTTCACTGGTGAATTTTGCCAAACATTTTATGAAGTTACACCAATTATCTATAATTTCAATCAGAAGATAAAAGTGAGGGGAACAAATTCTAACCTACACATGGGCAATGTTAATTTAGGACTAAAATCAGACAAAAATATTACAAGAAAAGGAAAATAAGACCAAAACCTCTCATGGACATAAATACAAAATTCTTCCACAAATTATTAGCAAATCAGACCAAACAGTAAGTGAAAAGAATGTACATCACATCCAATTGGAACATACCCAGGTATGTAAGCCTGGTTTAGCTTTCAAAACTCAACTGATAGACTTTATCACATCAACAGGCTAAAGAAAAAATGTCACGTAATCATATCAATAAATACTGAAAAAGTATTTGACAAATCCCAATATTGCAATCCAAATATTGTAACCCCTTTTCTGGTCCATGTCAAAATCTGGAAAGTTATATTCATAATCCCATAGAAACATAATTGAAATTCCAGCAAGTTAATTCCAATCTACCACATCCAATGCAACCCACAGCAAGAGTAAAGACACTAAGACATATTCAAAGTTATGGGCAGCCAAGAGGTCCTAAATCCAATCCAAGCAAGTATATATGGACAAAGGCCTTGATCCAAGGCCTCTCCAAAAATTTATTATCTCTTGAAGAAGGGAGTGGTTGAAGGATGAGTGACAGTGAGGATGGGGGGAATTGCATGAGCAAGGTGAGCTTAGCTAGCCAGGTGGAGAGCAAGCACCTCTGCAATATGCAGGAAGAAAAATATGCAGAAAGACCAGTCTGCATAACTCGATTGCGGTAGCATATGAATGAATTTAGGAGGCTGTTGCTTCAGTTTCTGATGTGTAAACTTTTGGGCCCTGGGAAGTCATAGCCTCTTATTTTGAGGCTCGTACCCAGTTGACATTCCTGGAGCTATCTGACTCTGCCATCCCAATGTGTTCAACTGTTTTATGGGGAACATGATGTAAGGAAACAGGAAATTCACAGCTGGTCTTAAGGATTACATATCATTACCTCAGTTAGCCATATTTGCATTGCTTAGAGCCAATTGAAGATAGAAGGAAATGGCGTGGCCCACTCTGTACATACCAGTATATGGAAATAAGACTCTATTCAACTAACGCTGAAGAAATTGTTCGGCATTCACGAAGAGGTAAGCAAGTAGTCTTCTACACCCAACACCTGTTTATAATGAAAACTCTTAGCAAGCTCGGAAGAGGGGAACTTCTCCAACTAGATAATGAGTACACAGACCCAATGGGTAACACCAGGCTGAGCCATGAGAAACTAGAAGCTTTTACACTAAGATTAGGAAAGAAGATAATACTATCCTCCTTCATCATTCCTTTTTAACATCACTCTGAGACTCCCAGTTAATATGATAAGACAAGAAAAAGAAAGAAAAAGCATACAGCAAAAGCTTTTTCTGTAAGAAAGGAAAAAAACGCAACCTCATTAGCTAATAGATAATGATTGCCTCTGAAGAAAATCCAAAGGAATTAAGTAAGAAAATTCCTCCTGCATCTAATAATTGACTATAATAAGGTGATAAGATTGATATTTATGAAACATGATCCTTTCCCTACCCATAGAATGTACAGCACCAAGAACGAATCCTACTGCGAACTATGACCTTTAAGAGGTAATGATGCACAAATGTGGGTCCAGTGATTATAACAAGCTCACTGCTTTGGTGGGGGGGGTGCTGATTATGGGAGAAAGCTGTGCATGTGGAAAGGAAGGGGAGCAGGAAAAATGTGGGAAATCTCTGCACCTCACAATAAATTTTGCGGTGAACTATGAATCTAAACATAATTTTAAAAAAAAACAAAAACACTATTTTTTAAATTCTGTCTTTACACTTGGCCTTTTCCGACAATCCCCGTGGGGATATTGGGCACCCTGTAATGGCTTTCCAAGGGTTTCTACTCAGTTCCAACTTTATCTTTGCTGATTTAGGCAATAGGAGGCCACAGTTTTTCTGTGGTGTTTGAATAAGCAGAGTAGTTGTTTTCTAGAAAAATCAAGATTATTGTAAAAAAAGAAAAATGATGAACCAAATATCAAAATGGTAGAGAGAATGAGCCATATTGCTGAATATCCTTTTTACTGAGACTACAGTATGATCCTGCCCAATGTCGTTACTGATCCTACCTAAATTTAAAATATAGGGATTTACCTTCCTATAACAAAACAACCCCAGTGTATGGCTTACACAAGAAACACATTTCTTTTTTGCTTAGAGAAGTCCTGAATCAGCAGCTCTGGGCCAGGAGGCTATCCCCTGGCATTATTAAGAATTTGGGATCTTCTCTGTTCCACCATCTTCAGCCTATGATTTCTTCTTCAAGGTCACCTTCTGGTGGGCATGAGCTATGCTGAGAACACAAGAAAGGGAAACAGAAGAAGAGCATAGCTAGAGCCTCACTCAACTGAGCCAGCTCTTTTAAAGAAGCCTTTCCACAACTCTGTGCCTTTCTATTCACATCTTCCCGGTAAAGATTTATTCCTTTGTCATTTTGGATGAAAGAAAGGTTGGACACAGTCTTTCATTCTGAGTGGCAAGGAGCCCAGCTGAAAATCAGTGTTCTCTGCTAAGCAAGAAGAGGAGACTAGATGTTGGGAGAAGGCAATTGGCAATCACTAGCATACATACTTTATAAACTTCCAGAATCTGAAAAGAATTAGCCAAGTCCTTATTTATTGCATGCTTTTCTAGATGTTGGTAAATGGAAATAATGTTCTCTGGAGTACAGGGCTGTAAATAGAATGCCAGAAGTTTTAAAATACATGCATACTGAGAACGACTGGGAAACTAACCCTAGGTGGCACTATCCGCCCTTCCTTTGAGCTGATTTGGAAATTCTTACTGAACAACCTGATCAAAGTGAGTGGTTGTTATTTTAGATCCAAGGGACAAGTCCTGTTTACTGACACTAAGTGTGAGCTTTTATCTCCTCCTCTCTGCCCCATCATTCTGCACAATTCAGAGGCAAATTCTCACCTGCATTTGGAACACTGGGTATCAGCAGATTCACCCTCTGCTCTGAAACTTCTCTCCCTTCTCACTCCTGACAGCTTTATAGGGTGGCTGTTAAGTTTTCTAGGGCAGCTTATCAGTCCTAGAGCAACATATCTATCTGAGGAAGAGGAACCAAACCTCTTGTTGTAGCAATTTTGAACAAGGTCAATAGTTTTTTTTTTATAGGATCCAAAACAACGCAATAACAGGAGGAGAGCTCCAAGCTAAGGGATGAAATGTAGAGTTTTATTAAATCTTCAAGGGGGAAAAAAAAAGCCAGAAATCACAGTAGAAAAAAATTTGTCTGAAGGCCAAAAATTATAAGTAAATAGAAATGCCAGAAAAATATAAAGCATACAAGAAACAAAACATTCCATTTTGATTTTCATTGTTTCATGTTTTATATAAATCTATATATTTACATTTATATAGGGTATGTGTTTTGTATTTTAGAAATTTGATATATTTGTATGTATTTTATTCATCTAATTTGTTAATTTTGGTATAACAAATATTTGGTCAAGATAAATTCACAAAATATTTTCATTTTGGGAAAGTAGGTGGAAAAAGAATAAACAGATAAAAGGAACAATTGAAGAGACCTTGCCAATTAGAAAGCAGTTGTGAGGACTAAGGTTTTACTGTCCCTATGACCCAAGATCTAAGCTTGCGATATTGTTTCTTAGATAACAATATAACCCTAAATTTGCATATTTATGAGTCAGAGTTAGGATTTGAATCAGCCTAAATCTTCTAAGCACAAGGAAGTATACTGTGCAGGCAGGGGGATATGGTAGGCACGAAGGTGAAGAAGTTACAGCCAGGCCAGTGCTAGGGGACAGCAGAAAGGCAAGAGTGGCCACGATTCCAGGGTCTTTAGCCACCATAAATTACTGGCATTGCGCTCTGCCATCCACTTGAGCTAAGGATCGGAACTTCATGCTTCATTCATGCACTGAAAAGTTGGTTTAAAAATGTGATACTCCCATT
>RJWT010030389.1:0-14653 GCA_004365215.1 Cuniculus paca | reverse complement strand
TTCAGTAGATATGTGCTGTAGGGTCAATATTTGGTTTGTCTTAGCATTTATACTATAATTATAGATCTCTTTTCTATACTTAAGAACAATACATTATTGGTTGTTATGAATATCCACTTAGGTTTTGATGCTGTTATTGTTATTATCTATAAAAATAGGCACAGTTGGCCTTGGTCTGTGAGCTGTAGTTGGCCAGACCACGGTGGATGCAAACGGCAGCCCAGGAGTTGTGCAGTACAGACAGAAATGGATGGAAGTCAAGAAGGCAAAGCGCTGCAAGAGAGACCAATAAGCGTACAGAGTACTGTGGATGGTGTGAGTGGGAAAAGAAAGAAAATTTACCTCTGTAGGCGAACCAGGCTCCAGTGGCCACACAAGTGGTTCATTGGCCCGATCTGGGGAAGAGGCTGCCAAAATAGGTGCAAAAGAGTGTGAGCATGTGCATAAATACTCTCTTGAAGATTTTTAATTCCTGGCAAAAAAAGGTGATCAATAAATGATAATTCCATCTTACTCCAGAAAAAAATGGCCATTGTCAAGAAATCAAATGATGAACGCTGGTAAGACTGCGAGGCAAAAGGCACTCTCTTACGTTGTTGGTGGGAATGTAAACTAGTACGACCACTTTGGAAATCAGCATGGCGATTCCTCAAAAAACTAAAACTGGAAATTCCATTTGACCTAGGTACTCCCCTTCTATATATCTTCCCAAAGGAGTTAAAGACATCATATCACAGGGATGTGTGTATACTCATGTGTATAGCAGCATGATTCATGATCGATAAATCTTGGAAGTAGCCTATACATCTATCAACAGATGAATGGACAAAGAAAATATGGTATTTATACATGGAGGAGCACTACTCTGCCATAAATAAGGATAAGCTTGAATCATTTCTAGAAAAATGAATGCACCTTGAGATCATAATGTTAAGTAAAATAAATCAAACACACAAACTTAAATACATGATTTCTTTCATATAAGAAACCAAAAATATAAAGAGCAAAAATAAAAAGCACACAATAGGAAGTAAGGAGATAGATAGATTTTTTTTAAATGGAGAGAGGATAGAGATGGAGGGAAGGAAGTGAGGGAAGGGAAAAAGGATGAGAAAAAGAATTGAGATGCTTTATGTATATATACCAACTCCACACAAGGAATGTAATCAATAAATAATGCAAACATTTGCTAATAAAAAATTAAAACTGAATAAACATGCCTAATACTATTAGTATTTATAATAATGATCAGTGGAGCCAGACATGGACACACTGCATCTGATATAATAAAGTGAATTATTTAGAAGTTCAGTAAAAGTACAAACAACCGTAAATAAATATGTACATTTGTTTGAGCAAAGCTGTGTTCACTACTAAGATTCAAAAGCACCTCCATCCACATAGATTGACTGGTTGCCTACAACGCTGGATCTGAAAGACAGATTCACAAGGAGGGCTCATAAATACTCAGCTGCATCCTTGAAACATGGATGGTTTAGTCAGTTGTTGTCTACAGAGTTAAAGGCATGGTTTTACCACATGCTTATTTGTGTGAAAAACTAAGGAATTTCTTTAGAAAACTAAGCTGTTAGCATTAATCATCCAGCAGGTGGGGCAGAGAGTACTGGTCAACCCGTGGCCAAGTAGGTGGGTGGTGGGTGACTGTGCCCACATGTTGACATTGTCTAGTACCAGTGGCCAGGTGTGGAAGATCAGTCAGGCTTATACGGCAATGTGACAGAGGCCTAGGGAACGGAGCAGTCATTCATGCCAGTCCAAATACAAGGGAATAGATGGAGTAATTGATTGGCCCATTTTTGTAGTTCTGACTCTTCTGACCTCTTCATGGCCTCGAGTTTCCACTACTGCTTAGGTTCATTCATGGACTTTGCCTTGAGGGAAGGCCAAAATAAGCTCATAACCTCACGCATCTCTCCAGATCGCCTTCCAAACTCAGAACTCCCAAGGAAAAGGTACTTCTTTACTTGTCTCCGAATTTCTATCTTGGTAGTAGTCTCCCCTCCACCACTCACTCCTGCAAACTTGAAACTCTCCTCGACATCACACTGTCTTACCCACTTCATTTAGTCAACCACCAGCCCTCTTGGAAGGGAGCCCAAAACTCTCAAATGACCAAGGCCTTGGGAATGTCCTCGACCTGGGTCTAAGTCCAGCTCTATTACTCACTAATGTGACGCTTAACAGGTGCCTTGATCTGAGTCTCAGTTTCACAGCCTTTAAACTAAGACAAAGAAAGCACACCTTGCGCTACCATTGTGGATAAAATAAAGTACCGTAAGGAAGCCCCTAGAACGAGGCCATGAAAAAGCTCTTGGGAACGGCTCTTACTTCCTACCTCTGAAATTATCCCACATCCATGGTCTAGTCTTGTCTCCTCTGACACACCTTAGTGACAATAATAACCTCCTTGTCTTCTGTCGTTTCCTTCCCCAACCCTACATCCAGCTGCCTGGAGACTTTTCCCAACCCAATTCCAATCCCTTCACTGCCCACATGGACACGACTATTTAATGATACTTCCAATGCCAACCCATAAGTAAAGTGCAGACTCTTTACCTTGGTATTCAGATTTTTCAGATTTAGCTTTCCCTTCTGCTGTCCCTATCCAAACTAGGTAAGTCCTGACTCCCCCCGAACTCTCCACACCTGTGCTTTGCTTTATAGCTGTTCTCCGTGCCCAACCTCCTCCATTGTCTCTGTCGACATTCTGTCTATGCGCCGATGCTCAATTTTATTTTCCCCTTACCCAGGATGCCTTTCTGAGTCACCAGTTCCAATCCGTTTTCTCCCTGAATTGACATCCAACATTTTAGTAGCTGTCACACAACGCAAGTCACATTCTCTATTGCCATGGCGTCATCAGTGTAACAGCCTCCAGCCTTTCATGATACGAAGTAGACATGAAATACCTGTATTCAAATAGTACACGTGACCTGAGGCCCTAAAATGCCCTAGAGTTCCACAGACCCTTTTCCTCACAGCTTACAGATAAAATGCCATGTTTGGATCATAAGACCCCACAGTCCTGGCTACTAATGATTAAACAGAACTTGGTGCCTGAGACAGACTTTTATCTTATGGGTATCTTCTTCTAGGAAGCTTTGAATTCGAGCCATGTGGAGAGTAGCTGAATGAACTAGCATTTGAGAGAAGGTGCAAGGGCAGTAAACAGACACCAGGAGACCGACAAGCTGTGAGCAAGCAAGAACCATGAAGCTGAGCAGAAAGCAGAGAGAGCAAAGACAAAAGATAGTAAATGCTGGTGAATCCTTACAGGCTGTTAGGGGAAGGTCAATTAGTATAGCCTTTATGGAAATCAGTACAGAGGTTCTTCAAAAAATTAAAAATAGGGCTACCATGTGATACAGCAATGTCCTACTGGATATGCAACCAGAGACTGGGGTTGGGAATTGGAGCAGAGGTGATCAATAGGTACTAAGTTCTAGCGAGAAAGGAGCAAGAAGCTCAGGTATGCTATTGCATACTGCAGTGACTATATGCAGCAGTAATGTGCTATACATTTCCAAAAGATAGAAGAAAGGATTTTGGAAGATTTCACTACAAAGAAATAATAAATATTTGAGGAGATAAACATGCTTTTGTTTTTGTGTTTTGAGACAGGGTTTTGCTATGTAGTTCAGGCAGGCTTTAAACATACTATGCAGGCCATACTCACCTTGAATTTACCTCAATCCTCCTGCCTCAGCCTCCCGAATGCTAGGATTATAAGCTACACTTTCACACCCAGCTTGGAGATGGATGTTTTCAACCTGATTTAAACATCACACAATGTATACAAAATATCCATGATACCCTACAAATATGTATGATTTTATGTTTTTATTTATCAATTAAAGATAAATTGACAAAAAATCAGAAAAGCCAGCAGGGATAAAGGATGTAGACTCAGTCCAGTAGAAGCAGCAAAGAGGGAAGTAGAGTCACAACAGAAGTGACCACTAGAATTGTGGCTGTCCTGGTGCCACCTTCTAGAGTCCTACTGGACTGGTTTCTCAGCTGATGTTGACTTACTGGACTTTTTTCAATAGCTGAGCACCTTTACAATAAATCACATCACCTTGGGCAACCAGATCTTTGTTTACAGTCTAGAAGATCTTCCCACAGTACACCTAGACTTGAAAAAGTGCTCTCTGTGCCTCAGTTCCCCCTTCGGAAACAGAAGGGAAAGTTGAGTGGTGCACAGCATTGCTGAAATGCAGGAATGCCCATGATCTTTCACACTGTCTAGTGTCCTGTTGGATTTCTGGAATTTCATTTGCTTACATCCCAACATGGGCACCTTATTGCTAAATACAGCGTTGTTTAAAAGTTCTGGCTCATCCCATTGTCCCCTAATGACGTGTGTCGGCTCCCTAACCCAACAGGCTACTCCAGACCATTATCCCATCTTTGCAGATGAGGCGAGTGGGCCAACAGAGGCTGGTAGAAGTGCTGCAGATTAGGGGGGAGCCCTTCACCCAGAATTCCCGAGGTCCCCAGCTCTTTTCCTCCTCTGGTTCCTATGTGATTAGACTGAGACAAATGAATGCATTAAAAAAAAAAAAAAGGAAAAAACCATCTACCATCTTCAAAAGTGAGTAGCAATTGAAGCAGCAATTTAACAAGATGATTGACTTCCTCCTGGAAGCCCGTTCTGAATCTACAGCAGATGACAGATTCCAAGCACTTACCTGGAGCCCTGGGCTGTTCGGTGCAGCCAAGATCCAATCTGATAACGTAATGGATCTGAAGCCAGTTGGCTGCCCTACTTTTGCAGCTTTGAATTTGATTATATCAACAAATTTTCTCCCTCCAAATGCTCCTCTGCTCACTGTCAATAACTTGAGAGCTAAATAGGCAGAGACAAGTTTGCACCCAAATAATTGAAAGCCTAAAATGGAATCATGTGGGAGGAGAGATTGAATCCTTAAAAAAAAATCAGAAGAACTCAGTGTTATTATCTTCACTTTAGAAAGAGTAAACTGAATCCCAAAGACATATAATAACTGGTTTGCAACATCCAAGAAGTAGACGATCAGAGCCTTAAATCCACATTGCTCTATTCCTTACACCATTCTTTGTCTACTGGTGCCTGATGGTGTCGTTTTATAGCCAGCTATTTGGAGAAAGTTGATTGCTGACTACATATCAGTCTTCAAACAGGTACTTAAAACTCTGTAAGCCACAGTCTTGACTATAATGAAAACAGAGAAAGAAAAAACAATTATTATTCAGCATTCACCTGGGCATTGTGATGTACTGAGCTTGGTGTAGTAATTTAAACAATAATTGAGTACCATTCAAGTCAGAAAATATGGGTTCACATTTAGGCTTCAAGTAAATATTACATCTCACACCCAACAGCAACCAAAACACAAGAACTCCAAGCCGCCTGAAGTGAGCAGCCAGTTTTTTATTTTTATCTCCTTTTGCTTTTTATGTAATGAAAACACTCTTTCACAAGAAAAAGAGTGCATTGTTGACCCCGAGCCTTCTTACACAGCTGACTGAATTACTCTGTTCTCCTAGACACAATGACCGTTTCAGACATAAATTTTGTCCAATCAGAACCGTCCCTGAAGTTTGCCACGTGGACACGCTTTATGGATGTTAACCAAAAAGATGCATGATCCAGCCTTCCAACAGACTCATTTTCAGGGTACACAGAGTCCACTTAAGGATGAAACAGATTATTAGAGATAAGCAGAGCCAAAACATCTGGTGAAAAATAGGCTTGGTCATATTGTTTGCATTCTAGATCAAGCTATATCTGACAACATTGCCATCTTTGGACTGCTCGGCAACAAAAGCCAGTATTATCCTCATCAAATTGGATTCTGGTTACAGAATAGTTCTGCTACTTCCTTATCAGCCCTGAACTATTTATGTACAAACTGCTCTTGAGATGAGAGTACACCTATTGTTTATTTATGTCACTATCATTTTGAGTTGCTCTTAGAACAGCTGATCCTATATTAACCAAAATATCCTACCAACTGCAATACCAAATGCAGTATTTCTGTGGGAGCTGGTATGTGGCTCAAACATTTCTGGCAAGAAAGAGAGTGACAATAAAAGCATGAGTGTTGTAGATTTAAATAGGGTGAAATTTGAAATAAATTCACCCTAGTTGAGACAGAGATGTTTGGAGAAGGGTAGGGTGGTCAAAACAATAATAATGGGTTACAAGTAGAACTTAAGTATGATAAGTCAACATTTTTTGGAATCTGTTAGATGATAAAACATTTATTGCAATAAATTTGGAAAACACAGAGAAACAGAGAGAGTAAAATAACCTAATAAACATGATTAGTATTTTGGTATACATATGAATCAGTAGGGCATAGTAGAGACTAGTAAACTTTGCTATAAAGGTCTAAATAGCAAATACTTTAGGCTTTGTGATCCATATGGTCTCTGTCCTACCTGTGATTGTAGGGAGGATGCAGCTGTAGACAATGCATACAATGAATCTCTGTAGTTGTGTTCCAATAAAACTTTATTTACAGGAAATAGTGATGGGTCAGATTGGGCCACAGTTTGATGACCCTCAAGATATAGGATCTGCTGTTCTAATAGCAACTAAAAATGACAGTGACATAAACAAACTATAGGTGCACTCTTGTCTCAGAAACAGCTTGTGGATGGTAGTTCAGGGCTGCTATGGCAACTACAATGAGTCAGAGACCTAGATTCTTCCTGTCTTCTTACTCTGCTATCCCTAGTGTGATGTCCTCGTGCACATGGTCTGAATTTATTACCACATCCACTGCCAGCAGGAAGGGAGAAAAAGGAAAAAGAAAAGGAAAAGGAAAAGGAAAGATACATTCCTTCCCTTTAAAGGTGCCAGTCAGGCCAGGTGTAGTGACACATGCCTACAATCCCAACACTTGGGAGGCTGAAGCAGGAGGATCACTGTGAGTTCCAGGCTAGCCTGGGCTACATAGTGAGTTCAAGGTCAACTTGGACTACATAGAAAGACTCTCAAAAAACCAAAAAGAAGAAAGAAAGAAGGAAAGAAAGAAAGAAAGAAAGAAAGAAAGAAAGAAAGAAAGACCAGTCAGGAATTGTATACACTCCCACTCAACATCCTATTGGTCAGAACTTAGTCACATGACTTCTTTAAGCTGCAGGGTATTCTGGGAAATGTAGGCTATATTTTGAGCAATATGTGGCTGTAATGGTAGTGGAGACCCATTTGGGGGACCCTAACAGCTAGGCAGTGAGGTTCACCCCCCTGAAACTTTCATAGGAAGAAGATAGAGCCAGCTTGGGAAGATAGAGCCACTCATCACTTAGGAAAGTTCTCAGGTAACCGTATATAACCTCTAAGTACGAGGCACTCAAACTTCCCTTGCAGGACAGGTTTTATAGGTAATGGCTCTGGAGAGAGCAGCCAAAGTGGTATCTGAAACAGTAAAAAAGAAAACAGTTCCTCCTTCTTAGTTACCCACATGGACCCTCATGCTAGATGAAAGGGGAGCCCAGGAGTCTGTGACATTGATTCAAGTGAGAGGCACAATAGCAGAACAGCCCAGCCTGCTCTCTCCCAGCGCAGGGAGGCACAGTCTGTACATCTTTGTTTGTCTGTCACACAAACCATGCACCCCTGCCTGTGCACCCTAGTCCTGCTTCTAAATTTGAAAACTCTTAAACCATGAATTTTTAAAAATCCATTGTTGCATTCTTGAAGGATCAAGCATCACCTTTTCTGGGTGTGTTTGATTCCTTGAATGGAAGAGCATCTTCTTAAGAAAATATCTATTAAGCTTCTACGTATTTAGTGCCAGGCAGTAGACATGTAGGTTACAAAGACAAACTTTCATTGTCCTTGCCTTAAAGGCTTTTCCTAGGAGGGAGACACACAGTGCAGTGGACACTGCTGTTGTTGGCCTCCAGCCTCTAAACTCAAGCGCCTCCCTGAGCATCACTCCCCTTTTTGAAGAATTCCCCACAGTGTATATTTGAGATGAACAGTTTCTCACTCCAGCAACCAGTCACTATTCGCCATTCCCTCTGACAGTCCAGGCCAGCCACAGGGGGAGCACGTGATGAGGCTCAGCCAGGCAGATGCTGTCCCAGGATGTGGTCTTGAGAGGGCTGTAAGAAACTTGGATATTCATTCAGGGCCCAGAAAGAGAGACAAATCAATTCACCCTTCCTGTGAGCCAGCAGAAGCTATGCTGGGTCTGGGAGGAGTACAACAAGAAGACAATTTGCCCTTCCCAAGAGCTGCACAAACCATGCAAGGCCCAGGAAGAGAGACAAGCCTTTTCACCCTTCTCATGAACTGACCAGCACACAGGCTGAGTCAAGAGCACCGCCCCTGCCCCCTCCCCCACCTTCCACAAGCATCCAGCTCATTCGGAGGACAGGCTGAGTTGATAGCAACTGAGGTACAAAAACAATTTAATGCTTGTATTGTTTGATTGACTTTTCAGGCCTAAGGCCAGTAATCTGAGCATCTATCAGGAGGATAACAGTATGCAATATAGCAAATATGGAAGATTTCCTTCTGTCTTGTTCTTCAATCCAATATTGTCCTCTGCTTTGTTTTGTTCCATTTTATTGTTTTATTCAATGTTCTGCTTCGATTGGTTTTATTCTGTTTTGTTTTTTGATCTTACTATGTCTGATAGTATGGGCAACAATTTTGAAGATAGCAGGAGGCATTATGGTAACCATTGTTGATTTCCTATTATTCTGTTTTGAAGTCCTGTATTACTTTCACTGTTTTGTTTTGATTGACTTTATTTTGTTGGGTTTTATCCTCTTTAAAAAAAAAGAAAAAGAAATAAGATCCATCAATATGCTGTTTACAAGAAACACATTTAACTCAAAAGGAAATTCATAGACCGAAAGTCAAAGGAGAGAAAGCAATGTTGTATATGACAAGAAACCAGAAAAAAGCAGGGGTAGCTTGCCCACTGTTATGGTTGTTACATTGTGTCAACTTGAGAAGTTTAGAAATTTGACTAAGAGACTCACAGGGAGCCAAGATCCTTACTTTGTAAATATCCTCAGCTTGTGCAAAAGGAGGGCACAGAAGTGGTGAGAGTGCTACACCAGCCCTGGGTGTGGGTAGCCTACTAACAATATAAGGGAGGAAAAGAGACTTGTGCTTGCCCCATCTTTTGCTCTTGCTGCTTTTGCTGGCTGCTGCCTTGAAGTGTTGCCCCAGTGCCATGCCACCCTGCCTTGGAGTCTGCTGATTATGGACTGAAACCTCCACAAACTGTGAGCTAAATAAACCTTTCCTTCCTTAATTTTGGGTGTCAGATATTTTGTCCCAGCAATGAGAGAAAAGTAACCAAGGTACTCACCAATTGAGAAATGAATGGGAAGGATGTGGTATTTTTGTGCAGTGGAAAGCTATTCAGCTATAGGGAAGGATGGTTTTGGGGCCCTTGTGGGTAGATGGATGCAACTTGAGATCATGCTCATGGGTAAAGTGGTTCAGACTCATACGGGTGAACATCTTGCTATCTCCCTAGCATAAAAAGTGAAGGAGTTAGTGGGATCCAAAATGTACAATAGATATTGTGAAAGTGATAGAGGCAGGAACATCTAAAAAGGGAAGGTGGTAACCATTGCTAATTTCCTATTATCTTGTTTTGAATTCCTATATTGTTTTCATTGTTTTATTAGGTTTAGTTTTATTATGTCTTGTTTTGTTTGATTTTATTGTGCCTGATGGTATGGACAGCTATTTTGAAGATGACAAGGTATATTATGGTAGCCCTTGTTGATCTCCTATTATCTGGTTTCAAAGCCCTGTAACACTTTCATTGTTTTGTTTCAATTGGTTTTATTCTGTTTTTGGTGTTTTTTTTTTGTCTGATTTTATTATGCCTGATGGTGTGGACTGCTATTTTGAAGAAAACAAGACACATTATGATAGCCATTGTTGATTTCCTATTATCTTGATTTGAAGTCCTGTATCGCTTTCATTGTTCTGTTCTGATTGGCTTTATTCTGTTTTGTTTTGTCCAGTTTTATTCTCTTTAAAAGAAAGAAAGAAAGAAAGAAAGAAAGAAAGAAAGAAAGAAAGAAAGAAAGAAAGAAAATTTGGGTATAGGCTATAGTCATTCTGATGGTGGTGGCAGGACAGACTAACTCCCAGCCAATTTTCCCAACCTGGTCTACAATTTTACTGTGATTTTGAGCATTTGTCATGTCATTTCACTAAGTTTATTTCCTTTAAGATAGCTAGAGTTGGTTTCTGTGGTCAACAACCAAATATCCTACTAAGGCAGAAGTGCTGATCTATCTAGAAGTTTTTGAATGCAATGACTGAAAGAGCTACCAAAGCTATCTCTCATAAAGACAGGGTTTGTGGTAGGAACACAGAGAGCACTATGGGAAATGGAGAGGCCTAGAAATTCAAGGCCAGATGCCATTATAAGGAATCTTCATGAACTTCATGGACTAAGCATAAACCTATCCAAGGCAAACAAGACCCTGTCCCACTGGTCTTGAAGCCTTTAGCCAACCACACAGGCCACTGTGAAGCTGAGACAGCACTTCAGAATTTTCCAGAGGCCTGGCCCCTACTTCTGTGTCATCCAGTCACTGGGTATGGGCTGCCTGGGAAGGGCTCACGATCTTCGGTAAGGTAACTTCCTTCAGTGGAGATAATTCCCAAAGAGAGCTGATAGCATGTGCTGTCTCCCAGCTGTGGAGAGAAGAAACCCATAGTTCGTGAAAGGGTGATCTGTTCAGCACAACACCCACTGCACTGATCTTTCTGTGTCCTGCTGCCTTTCAGCTTCAGTTCCTACTTCTCAGGGCTGGAGTCTTTCCCAGTTCAAATCACTGATGGCAGGAATCTGATCTCATTTGGCCAATATCACAGCCACTAAGTATCTGGAGATTGGTTTGCCTCAATCCTCTCCACAACAGTTGGGACACAGGATCCTACAGTAGAAACACAACCTCCTAGACGCACCTCTTTGACGGGGGCTGTAAAGAGAGAAGAAAGAAACCCTATTGGTAAGCATGCTAAATGGCACATTATACCCTTATGCCAAGATTCAACTGTAATGTGCTATGTAGATGGAGGATGTGCATATATGAGACGGAGTATATAAGTCCATGGTGGATACAATATGTATATCACTTTGTGTGTACTACATAAAACATCCAATTGTTCCTAAAAGAGACCAGGAGGGTTCCCTGAAGACCTAAGTTAGCACTGGAAGGATGAGCTAGGAGTAAGGATTTGCCCAGAAAGTAGATAGGGTAAGACATACCAAGCCACTGCAGAAGCTATGGTGGCACTAAAGTAAAGGGGGCAGCCTTCCAGCGACCCCATGTACTTACTAGCTCTTAACCAGGTGCCTCGGCAGCATTTTCTGGCAACTGCTCAGAGGGAAACACACCTCCCATTTAGTCATCTGACCACTCCTTCTTCCCGCCTTTTATGAGTGGGCCAGTGGGGCCTCTGGGCCGAATCGTGCCCCACCTGATCCTGTTTGACTTGTGTGCTCTGCCAGGATCTCCACAGAGGCTGGCACCCCTTCAGCCCCTGAGACAGCAGCCAGGGCAGTGCAAAAACTGGTCCCTCTACATACTGGTGAGACCCCCGCTGGTGGCCACTGGACCTTGAAAGGAGAGGCAGAAGGATGTAAGTAGTTGCTAGTTTGGCTCTGGAAGGCGATTCTGCCATTCCTGTTTCAATGCAAAGAGTGGGCAGATTCCCAGGAGAGCTCTGGAGTTTCACTGCAGAGTCCATGGGCACTGACTTCTAGAGTGTTGCATCAGCGCCACCACAAATAAGGCACAACGAGAACAAACCAGCGCCATCAGGGTAGCAAGGCAATAAGAGCTAGCATTTATTGAGGGCTGAGAATGTGCCAAGCAGTAGTTTATGGGAATTCAACCAGAGAGTCATCACAAGAACCCTATAAGATAGACACAACGGGAACGTTAGGTAGTGTGCCCGAAACCGCACACTTTGTAAGGGGATTTGAGCTGGGACGATCCCCTCCACTTTAGTCTCTATACTAGCCCCTGTTGTGATGATTTACGTGGTGTCTAAAAATGCTCTGGTGGGCCAGGGATTTAGCTCAGTGGCACAAGCGCCTGCCTGGCAAGCGCAAGGTCGTGACTTCTATCCCTGATACCAAAAAAAAAAAAAAAAAGGAGAGAAAGGGAAGGGAAGGGAAGGGAAGGGAAGGGAAGGGAAGGGAAGGGAAGAGAAGGGAAAGGAAAAGAAAAGAAAAGAAAAGAAAAGAAAAGAAAAGAAAAGAAAAGAAAAGAATGCTCTGCAACTATTTAGTGGAAATTGTCCCAATTCATCTTTCCACAAATTGTCTTGTTTCATCCCTCTTCCCATAAGGGGGTCAAGGCAAGTGTCAGTCCCATTTTACAGATGAGGACAGGGAGAGCCAGGGAAGACAAGGGAACAGCAGTAAGCGAGTGGCAGGATTGTGACCTCCGATAGGCGTCCTGCTTCCCAGCATAGGAATTTTTCTATTCTACCCTATTATAAACTACTTCAAAGGGGTGTGGGAATGAATATGTGTATCCAGAACTACGCACTTGAATGTATTTATCCTAAAGACACTTTAAATGGACTATATACTTGTGCTCCTAGTTCATGATGTGGGTTTTTCTAAAGTACAAATGTGATGTTAAATGGGAAGAGAGCTGAGGTGGAAAAGAGAGAGACAAAAAAGAGACAGACAGAGCGAGACAGAGAGCAGAGTGGGCTCTGCCGTGTCACGCCCACCAGGTGATTTTATCTAAGGAACTTACTCCGAGGGCCTCACTGTACACATCTGAAGACCCAAGAAGTGGGGTTTTTATGACTTCATTGTCTGTCTGACTCTTCAGCTGTAGCTAAGGTGATGGTGCGGTGGGTCTGGGTCTCCTGAGACCCAAGTCAGTGCATTCTAATCCCCGAGGAAACAGCACTTGTGTCTGGGCACAGGGGTCCTGCACGCACCTGGCTGGCCTCAGGCCAGGGCCTCACAGCGTCTGTCTGGGATGGAGTTGGGAGTCACTTGGAAGGGTTTTTTCCTTTAACACTGGAGACAGTGAAATTATCTCTGAAGAATGGAAGCAAATCTACGATTTGCACAAACCTAAACATACACACTCACACCTTGTTGGACAGGCGGGCGAGTCCCCACCCACCTCCCCGCAGTGGGTATAACCGGGGTTGGGAGCAGTTAGATCTTCTAACTGAGTCATCAGCAGTCAGATCCCCACCTTGGCCCGTTTGTGTGTCCTTTCCCTGCTTGGGCTCCAAATGCGTCGCCTGGGTTTGTCACCTGCTGGCGGAAACATCTCAGAAGCAGCCTGCCAAGCTGCTCCTCCAACCCCACCCGGGTCCAATCCTTACGTTTCCAGGTTTGAGGTGCGGTGTTGGGACAGCAGCGATGGGGTTCGGCCTCTGTCCCTGGGCTTTGCCCTCTCTGTGTTTCCACATCAAGGCCCCATTTCACCCCTGGAAACAGATCACTGTCTCTTAAACTTGAACTGCACACTCCTCCTCTAATCAGAAGAAAAGGTTTGTGGATTCCCTGTCACCACTACTCTGCTGGGGCTGGCATAAACCATGTTTCTTTCTATCTCGTCACCAGAAAATGTGCAAATACAAAAGCAGGTATTACAAATCCTTAGGGTTACAGCTCTCCTGTGAATTGTGAAATCAGAAGAATGCTACAAATGAAGTGCAAACAACACCACGAGATCCTCTCAGTTCTAATTTGGCGAGGCAGAAGATACCATTTTAAGTTGCTAAAATTCTGCCTGGAATTTGACTGTAATATGGGCCACCATGGGACAGAATCCTTTAGGGTTGCTATGTCCATGCCATCGTGTGCCATGTGGGCCTCAACTCTCCTGTCCCTTCCTGCCATCCCAAGTCCTCATCTGCCACACAGCAGCTGGCCTCTGCTTCTCAAAAACATGTCACTTACATAGAAGGCGCCCTCTGTCCTTTCCTCAAGGGCCAGAAATAATCTCGACCTCGTGCCATTGTGATAAAGACACGGCACAGGCAGTGTGGGCTTGTGGCGCTACCAGGTCACCAGGTTATAAGGTGTGTCAGGGTTTTTCAAACTAGGTCACACCCCAGGATTGCATCATGAGGTCCGTGTAGTGGGTTGTAGCAAGCACTGGTTAAAAGAAAGATATAGAGGGGCAAATATCAAGTATGTTATGGTGTCAGAATACGTATTAAAATTATTTCAAGCCCACATGCTGGCAAGGTGAACCCAAAGAGATGTCAGCATTAGCTGTGTGGCATGGTCCTTACAGCCCATGCTCAGCTGCCTAAAGTCCCCCAAGAGCCTAATCCCTGGACCTGTCAATCTCTGGCAGCTGTTACTTTATATCTATATATCAGCTCTTTGCTGATACGATTAAACTCAGGATCTTGCAATGTATTATCTGGGATTATCCTTGGGGAATATAGGTTAAATGCAATCACAAGTGAGGTGTGTGTGTGTGTTTCCAGCTACTGGAAATTAAATGCTGAGCTACAACCCAAATCCATTTCTCTCTGTGTCTCTCTGTCTTTCTCTCTCTCTAAATTCCAAGACAGTCTTTCTAAATTGCCCAGGCTGCTGGCACTGACCTTGCAAACTTCCTGCCCCGGCCTCCCAATTAGCTGGGATGACAG
>RJWT010030388.1:0-14658 GCA_004365215.1 Cuniculus paca | reverse complement strand
GGGTTGTGGTCCTTCCCGATGGTCAGCTCTCCAATATTCTGTCTCGGGTTGGATCTACGCCTGGGCGGCTCAGGGGTGAGCCTGACAATTCATAAGCTGCCACATGAGGCTGTTTTCCCGAGTTCTTCCTTTTCCCTCCTCCCCGTTACTTTCTGACTCCCTGGGGCTTCCCTTTTCGGTCTCCAGCCAGAAAGTCGGGGCTATATTTATCTCCTGTTGCCACATACTTGCTGCATCTGAGCCCCCGTCTTGGGGGTCAGGCAATGGAAGAATTTTTACAAAGGAAAGTAGGTTCAGCCCACCCTCTTGGGATCACATCTCCTCCCACTGAGGAAGACGTCTGCCACCCCCTCAGAGTCTGCAGCCAACGTCTGTGGAACTGAGCTTGAGTACCAACCATGCCTCATGGGGAAGCAGATTCCTTCCCTCATCCTTGGTAACTCCGTGTCAACAGTGTGTCCCACTCTGGATCTGCGCAGGCGGCACTTATCTGCCTCTAAACACCACTGCCCGAATCACCAGGTTTTCCGTCGCTCCTCAGACTCACGTGACTGCAAGCCCCTCCCTCCCTGACATGACCACCCCGTGACCTAAGCATGATCTGTGGGAATGAAGCAGATCCGTGCCCACAGCCCTGGGGAAGAAGGCTTCCTTCCCTGAAGTCTGCCTCCTTTGTGTGCTCGCGTACGAACTGCCAGATCACCGTAAACAGGACCACGAGTTCCTGGTTCACTTTACAACCCCCACCCCATCCATTTGCCTAAATCAGTGCTTGTCTGCAAGAAACCCAATATGTAAACCATACAGGTCATTTTGCATGTTTTAGTAGCTACGCTGAAAAAAATAAAAGAGCTGAAGTTAATTTTAATAATAGCATAGTGTAGCACAGTAGGTAATCATGGTTGACCACAATTAAATGTGCATTTCAAAATAGCTAGTGGGAAGGATTTTGAAAGCTTGTAACACAAAGAAATGAGAAACGCCTGAGGGCATGAATATGCATTTCCCTGATCTGATCATCACACCTTATATACCTGTATTGAACTATCACACTGTGCCCCATAAATATGTACAATTATGCCATGTAAAATGCTTACATACTAACAAGATGTTTTATTGAACTGAATTAGCCCAAATGTAATCATTTCAACATGCAATCAGTATTTTTAAAATTATTAGTGAGGTAAAACTTCGAAGTCCAGTCTGTATTTTGTATTTATATCCCATCTCAATTGGGACTACCCTCATTTCTAATGTTCAGTGGCCACTGAATACCACAATGAATAACAAATGATCAGAGAGTAGGTGTTAATGATAATAATAATACAACACTCCCAGCCCTCTGCTACATCCCTAAGACTTGGCACGCATTATCAGACTTAATCCTCCCAGCAATCCCGTAAACTAGGGCTTGTTACTGATCCCAGCTAAAAGAGGAAACAGTCTCCCTGACTAAAACTCCTGCCCATGTTGACAAAGGCAGTTGAGTGAGAGGAGAGGCAGCCTCCAAACTCAGGCACTAATCACATCCTCACCGGGCCTCCTAACCTACAGAATGATTAGTAAACTTACAGAATTTACTAACTCTAAGTGGACACACTGAAAATAGGTATCACTGGCTAAAAACGGTATGGGTAACACAGCCAAAATCTGCTTTCTTGGTGGTGGTGGGGTTTGGGTGTTTTTTCTGGACTATTGTTTTTGTTTGGTGGTGGTGGTGGGACTCGAACCCAGGGTTTCACACATGCTGAGCAAGCTCTCTATCACTAGCTACAGCCCAGCCCTGCCAAAAAGTTTGGATAAGTAAATTTATGTATTCAAAGTCATCACAGAGGACAACCATATCCTTCCAGAAAATACCCCCTGTGCCACGACCAAAGAACATTCTAGGTGGACGGAATGACAAGCACAGCAAGGGTGATGTTTATGATGCCTTCAAGCTCAGAATGCTTCAAAGTAGATTTGTTCGGAGAAAGTGAGTTTTCAACAGATTTCAACAGACAGTTGAAGTCAAGCTGGTTTCATCCTGGGTCCCCTTCATTCAACAAACTCTTCACCTCCTGGACCAAAGCCCTCAGCCTGGTGGGGGGATTCAAACTGCTTTCCCCATGACGAATGTCACCAGTCTCCTTCTCTCGTCCTTGCTAACTAAGAGGGACAGAGACACCCTCCTGCCAGCAGGAATGGGGGATCTGCTGTCACCTTTCCCCTATGCAATAGAGACTGTCTCCCCGGAGCAGTTCTGGGTAATTAAACTTTTCTCTTTGTTGTGATTTACCCTGTGAGAAATATTTACTCCTTTAACCTTCAGACTTTATATGTAAAAATGTTGATTTCTTTTCCAGGTAGAATTTATTGACTTCTTTTTTTTTTATTTTTTTAGTCTTTTTGAGACAGGAGTTTGCTACTCAGTTCAAGCTGGCCTTGAACTCACTTTGTAGCCCAGGCTGGCCTCAATCTGAGCCTCCTGCCTCAGTCCCCTAAGTTCTGGGATTACAGGTATGCACTAGCACACCCAACAGATTTATTGACTTCTGCAAGTAAAACATTTATTTCTCCCTCTCCCATACACCTAGACAGTCCATGGTGGCACCATGATCACCAGAGCTTGGATTTCTTTGATTTTGGGGTTCCATCATTTTCCAAGAATGGATTTTGTTTCATGGTCCAAAATGGCAGCTCCAGATCCAGTCATCTCATCACAACCCAAACAAGAAAGGAGAAAAAGCAAGGAAATGTGCCATGGTTTGGATCTGAAACACTCCCCAAAAGTTCAAGCACTAAAGGCTTGATCCCACGGCAGCGATATTCAGAGTGGAGCCTTTCAAAGATGACTGGATCATGGGAGCTGTAACTTCATTCATGGATTAATCCATTGATAGATTCATAACTTAATGAGATACTGGAAGGTAATGGAAACTTGGGAGGTAGGACCTAGCTGGAGGCAGCAGGTCCCTGGGCCAGGCCTTTGAAGGCCCCGGCACCTCTTCCTCTCTTTTTCTGCTCCTGCCTCCTGGCCTCCAAAAGGCAAGTAGCTTGGCTTTATCCAGTGCTTCTGCCATGACGTTTCGCCTCACCACGGGCCCAAAGCCATGGACCTGTGTGACCATGGACTGAACCCTCTAAAGCTGTGAATCAAACTGTGCTGTTTCACCACTAGAGGTCACTGCAGCCTCACTCACAGCCAGGACTTTTGAAAGGAGGCTGAATGGGGGCGTGCATTGGAGCTAAACGTGCTGTTAGGAGACAGGGCCTGGTGGGAAGCGGAGTCCTGGGGGTGTGGCCTGGAAGGGTGTACCCCATCCTGGCTTCCTCATTCACTCTCTGCTTCCTGACTCCCATCACATGAGCAGCTTTCCTCCACCCAGGCCCCGCTGCCATGCCTTCTTTCTGCAGAGCTGGCCAACTATGGACTAAAACTGTGAGCCAAAATAGACCTCCCTTCCTCTGCATGGCAGGTATGCTGAGTCCCAGGGGTGAGGAAGTGTCTCTCCCGGTCAGTGGTACTTCACAGATATTCTGTCACAGGAACAGAAAACTAAGACAAAGCAATGACCCTCCCTTTTAAAAACCCTGCCTGGAGCAGCACATATGGCTTACGCATGTACCACATTGCCCGCAAAGCCACGTGGGACAACTTGGGGCCTCAGGTCTTCCTGGTTATTGGCTGGAGGTCACACAGTCACCTGTCACATGGCACTACCCAACATGGCACCCGCTCCATAGAAACAAGTTTCAGCAAGAGAGCCACCGCCAAGCCTCCAGGGAGGATAGGAAAGGTAACCTGTGCTCTGGGCTCGGTGGAGCTCCCAAGAGTCTGACCCTCAGGTCTCTGCCTGCAAGAACGTAATTATCCTTTTACAGTGGCCCTGTGGCCCCCTAGAATCTGAGGTTTCTGCAAAAGGAAGAAGAGGAAATACAGTTGTGATAATGTTTCTCAGTAATCCTACCGCGGTCAAAATCATCCTCTTGTGAACCTGAGCACTTTTAATATTAAAGATAAAATAGACCTCTCCCACCAAAAGAATTTAAATAACTGAAGAGCACTATTTTATGTCTACCAAGGTAAGTAAATTGTATGCATGCCATAATAATCCTTTGCCTAACACAGAATTCACATTTCTACTTTTTTTTTCTTTTGAGGGTTTTTTTGTTTTGTTTTGTTTTGGTCTTGCTACGTAGTTCAAGATGGCCTTGAACTCATTTTGTAGCCCAAGCTGGCCTCAAACTTATGGCAATCCTCCTGCTTCAGCCTCCCCAATGCTGGGATTACAGGCATGTGCCACCATGCCCTGCTAGAATTCACATTTCTGGGGGATGAGGGCTTATCTGCAAAGCTAACAGGAAGCAATGACGAAGACAGATCCAAACCTTACACTGTTTTCACTGCCAAATTTGAAGATATACTTTAGACCATATAATTTAATACTGCAATTTTCACTTTTTAATTCCTTTTGCACTGAATTTTTACAATGGAATTGGCAGGTTTTGCGTACACTTGCAAAAGGAGTCCTGGAAACTCCAACTCACTGCAAGGGTTACTCTGAAGAAAGTCAACACTCAGGAATAGAATACACTGTCTTGACGAATTCCACTCCTGAGTGCCCCTGAGAAAACCCCGCTGTGACTTTATTGCTCATTCTTGTGCCTGCTTCCTCATCATAGTTAATATGAAATGCAGCAATAAATACTCGAAAATAAGAACTCCCGTATTTCCCGTTTACATCACAAAGAAGTTAATTACGTTTCTTTAGTTTGCCCATGCAATGTAGTTCACAAACTCAGCCAGCAGATGGCAGTAACAACCAATGACAAAATCCTAATGCTCAGTCTGTCCATGCGCCCTGTCTCTCGCATACTTCCCAGATCTAATCTGACGCTTGTGAAAATGATTTCCTTCTTTCAAAAACCCCAGGTCCCAACAGAAACTAACCTCATCCTGCATATGAAGAATGTTTGTGCCTTAAAACCTGTCAAGTTCTTCCAGCTGTCTCCAGGACTTCACTATTCTCCCTGCAGCAAAAAGCAGCTGGGCATAACTCCACTCCTATCAGAGCCCCCTCGGACAAGGGGCAATGGGCAAGTGGACAAGGGAGGAGTGCGTCTTAACCAAGACACTAGACGATCCCTCGGGAGGGCTGAGCTGGGCAAAGATTCTGCTGGAAATAACAAACCAGGGAAGCGTTGCTCAGGCTGGCCTCCAATTCGTGATCCTCCTGCCTCAGCCTCCCACAGCTCTGGGATTACACGTGTGCACCACCACATCCAGTTTATGATCATGTGTCCTGAAGAGGGGACAATGATGTTCCCAAGTCCTGAGTCACCCAACGCTTCCTCCCAGCAGCACCTGGCTGTCTTTCTCAAGCAAATGCTTGTCTAACCTTGAATCAGCTTGAGGTCAATTTTTCTAGAATTTCTGGGACTGTCTGTCTTGCACAGCGCCGAGGAAAGGTCTCTTGACGCTGTCCTCTCAGTCTCCTTCCGCGCGGTGCATGGGAGCAGCCCGACGTCCCCCTCCGCAGGGAGAGGAGCGCGGCAGACAGCGCCGGAGCTGCGGCGTCCAGGGGACGCGGCTTTGGGACCTGGGGAAGCGGCGAAAGCTGTGGAATCTCCTGGGACAGCAGGCCTCGTGGCGGGGCCCTGGGACAAGGCAGTGAGATGCTCCCCGAGGGGCTGCCCTTCGGTGCCAGCAGCCCAGCGTGCAGGAGAGCGCACAGGCAGAGCCGCGAGCAAACCTAGCTGCAGGTGCTAAGCGACCCTAGGGCTCATCGCGCGCGCACACGCGCACACATATGTATACGCGCACGCACGCGCATGCACATGCGCCAGGAGGCACGGAGCGTACCTCCTCCATCCAGGAGTCCCGCCTCTGGCTCGGCGCCCCCACCAGCTGTGTGCGGGCTTTTGGGCCGCGTCCATCCGTCCGGAAAGGCCTCGTAGGATCCCCTGGCTCTCCACGCCACCGCACTCTGTAGCTGGGCAAGGCCCTGCCTCCGCCTCCCATGCCAGGACTCCCCGGGCCAGGCCTCTGCGTCCACAGTGGCCCAGGCAAAGCCACCCGCGGATTCTGGTCAGCGCTGCCAGGAACTGGTGGCGTCTAGGGCATCTGAAGCCCTGTGACCAAACAGAGGCGGAGCCTGTGTCTGACCTACAGCGAGGGAAGGCCCCTGCCGAGGGAGGGAGGAAGGCGGGAACTCGGCGAAGCCACACAAGGAAGAGCCGCTCCTGCTCCCGATCAATCCCGATTTCACACCTGTTGACCCTGAGCAGGAGCTCACACCGCCTCAGGTGTGCAAGCGGACCAGATGTGCCTCCTGCCCATCCCTGACAGCCCTGCCACGCGATGACCTTGTTGTGCCCTGCAGTCTCATGGGAACGTGTGCTATTTTCAAAAACCAAGTCAGTTTCCTCGTCGTCCACCCAGACCTGTTCCAAATGACCTCGCACACTGCAGGGCGGGCACAGAAGGGCCCGACCATCTGTTCGGAGGCTGCCAAAGTTCCAAAGCGTCTTGCAGCAGGGCAGAGTTCAGCTGCCACCCAAACCAGCTTCCTCCACCCCACTGTGCAGGCCCTGCCAGGCCTTGCCCCTGCTCTGACCTACTGTGGATTGGGTTTTGCCATTGAGAGGGTGAGGCTAGGGCCTCAAAAGCCTGTGCAACCCACACTGGTCCCTGCGCAGAGATGACAGAGCCTGGAACAATTGGGGGAAATGAACCATGTTCAGAGGAAGAGAAGCGGGGAAGAGAGGAGACAGAAGATGCTCCGAAGGCCAATCTGATGATAGCTGGGGAAGCCGCTTTAGGAGTTTATGCTGAGGCTCGTGGAGTGCCATTTAAAGGGGTTTTCTTTTATTTTTTTGTTTTGTTTTGTTTTGTTTTGTTTTGTTTTGTTTTGTTTTGTTTTAAGTAGAGAAAGTACTTTGCAGGTGTTTAAAAATAGCCAAAGATGGTGACACCCACCTGTCATCCCAGCACTGGGGGGACTGAGAAGAGAAGGTCACTGGGAGTGTATGCCCAGCCAGGGCCACATAGTGAGTTCAAGGCCAGCCTGGAATACATAGACCCCATCTGAAAAAAAAAAAGATTACAAATAAACTGGAGGAGCTGCCTGACCCAAAAGACTGATGCCTTCCTCCTCTCAACAAATCCGATCACTAACAGCAGTAGCAAACTATAAAGCCCCTGACTGGAGGCTGCAGGACACCAGGAAGAGAGCAGACGTGGAAGGGAACCTAGGCTCTCCAAGGGCGGGCATGGAGGGAGACCTGAAGCTCTTGGCTTCTGCCTTGAAAATTGGGGGTTACAGAGAGTGAGAGAGGTGTTGTGTGTTCAACAGGCACCAGATCCTAGATCAGGGAGCTCTTCTTATGTAAGGACGTGGTTTAACGCAGTTGCTCCTAAATTAGGAGCCTTTGAGTTCTGCTTTCTTGGACTACAGTTCCCTTCACATCCAGACACTGCTCTGCATCTGCACCCCACAGCCACATAGGAATCTCTTTTATGTGGGGCATTCGTTATCTGCAAAAGTGACAAAATCTAAAGTTCACTGCCCTTTGGGCCAGAAGATACTAATTTTCTCTTTATGCCCAGATACATACTGCCAGAGGCTGAATGCCTATGGGAAGGGATTCAAGGCTGAAAGATTTTTATGGTACAATAGTGTTTTTCGAAAACCAAAGATGGTATGAATAAATGCATTGACAGCACGGATGATACAGTTAAAAGTGTACTGTATACCTAAATACTGTATATTCATTGTTAAAGCCAGGGGACAAACCAAGACACCTAAGAGAAGCACAGGTTCCTAATCATAAATCAGTCAACATGGAAGCAAACAGGCAGGGCTTTTGAACTAAAATGTGTTTATTAATGCCAATCACAGTGGTTCAACCTTGTGATACTCGGGAGGCTGAGGCAGGAGGATTACAAATTTAAATTAACTCTTGGCAACTTACCAAAGTCCTGTCTCAACATTTTAAAAAATGATAATAATAATTATAAAGGGGCCAAGGAAATTGCTTAACACTCCCCTGGAGTCTATCCCCAGTACCACAGAAAAAACAAAAACAAAAAAAGCCAAACCAGCTAGGCACTGATAACTTTCTATTAGATTGCATATTTTATAAAGCAAGCCTCAGAATTTTACTCATTTTTTATTTTTATTTACTGAGTTTTGCTCTAGATCAATGGCAAAGATTAACAAAAAAAATGTCAACCAAAAAATATATCCAAAAACATAGCCTTATAGTAGGGGAGCTTCTCCTCTCCACAGGCAAGAGTTTCTTAGCTAACTTGGAAAAATATTGGCAGGCTTCCACAAGATTTCAAAAATAGTTTAATGGCAAGATGGTTTGCATATTTTTCCATAAATACATTAGAAACAGATTGATGACCATGGAGACTTCAGATATGAAGACTACCATACCGTACTTCAGGACTCTCAAGCTCTATCAGTGTAAGACACACTGTTATTTGGTGAAAGAGTAAGAAAGGGAAAATGTGGACACATACATGTCACAAGGTGTTGTAATCAGGGTTTTCAAGGGAAAGGATTTAATACAGGAGACATAACTTACAGGATCATTTTATAGTATTCACTCAAAGAGTTAAATGCAAGGGTACAGAAGATCTGTCCACATGCTAGAGACCCAAAGAATCTAGCTGAGGGTCTGGATCCCACAGCAATGTCCTGCACGAGTCCAGCTGAAGACCTAGAGCCCATGACAATCTTTCATGCAATTCTGTATCAAGGATCTGCACTGGTAAGGCCAAAGGTCAGTGGTGGAAGCTAGAAAGTCTGCACCAGCAGGATGAAAGATCTGTGCTAGCAGGCTGAGGGATCTGCCCTGGAGCCAGGAAGTAATACTCAAAAGACTGGAGTTCCCCCAAAAAGAACTGCAAGAAAAACAAGATCTCAAGCTCCACTGATGATGAGAACAGCTGAGTTCATATCAGGAAAGCCAGTGTGACAGCTTCTCCAGGAGAGTCAAGAACATACCATCTTCCCCTCCAGTTCTCTTTCTACGCTGTTGGCAACAATCCTCAGGTGGGCTTTTTGCCTCCAGTACCACGCTGATTCAGTTCAACTGGGTGTTCCAAGTTGACTGCTAGTTGTCAATCCACCACACAAGGTTTCCGCATCTTTTAGAGTTTTTATTTTAAACATTCAAAGAGCTTGTTTGGACCTCTCTTGTCATAGAATGTCTGATTGTTTATCACTTTTCAGCACGCACAAAAAGGAAAATAGAGACAGAAAAATAGGTTAAGGAGTCCCTAAACTTCACACTGAGCATTTGACTCCGTGAACCTGCTCGTTGGCGCAGGACCTTTATATCCAGGTCTTTCTGAACTCTGGTGTCCTAGCAGCCTTCAAGAGATTTGAGGACAGTTTTGGGGAGACCCTATTTCTTTTAAAAGTGTCCACTTACAATCACCTTCAGGACTGTCCTCCGAATCTCTGACACTCATTCTCTGATATTCCCAGAAAGTTCCTGACGGAGAGTACAAGGCATGAGATGTCAAAGCAATAAAAACCTGGGAAAGCATCCCTCGGAGAATCAGTAAAAGACTCAGATTTACCGTGTTCTACCTCTCCAGGTATTTAAAATTAGCCAAGGATAACTTGTAGCAAAAGGAGGAAAATCTGACATCTATATTTAAAAAAAATAGGAAAAATACATTTAGAACAATGGTGAGCCCATGAACTGGCATCATCGCGGGTGAGGACTGTGAAGGGGCAACCTGATGGCGGTACAGGAAGCCAGGCCGTGTCCAGTTAAGCAGCCCCGGAGGCTCAGTGCTGTGGACACAGCACAAGCTTTGGACCCAGATACTACTGGATCCAGATAGTGGTTTTCTTGTTCAACTTGCCTGGTGATGTTCAGGTTACCCCAGGGCTCTAGGCTCCGGCTTGTCCATCAGTAAAGAGGATGACCATGACACATGTCTCAAAGGATTGCCGACGGATCTGTCATTAACAAATGCCAAGTATATCACCATTCCCACACTCAGTAGGAGCCCAGGCACCAGCCCCAAGGCTCAAAGTCAACCAAAACCAACCTAAGAGAAAAAGAAACTAAGTGGAAATGTGTTCTTGTCTATATTATGCTGGATCATTTTATAGTATTCACTCAAAGAGTTAAATGCAAGGGTACAGAGGATCTGTCCACATGCTAGAGACCCACGCATAGGTGGTACAAATTCTCTTGAGAATCCTGTTTTTTTCACAACAGGTTGACACTGGGTTTGGGTTTTTGTTTTGTTTTGTTTTTTTCTTTGCTTGCTTGCTTTGTTTTGTTTTTTGTTTTTTGCATTTGACAGTCTTTTGAAGAACAAGACACGAGCCTGACTCACATGTGTAGAGTGGTAAGTTCAGTCCTGCCCCATGGTGCTTGGAGAAAGAGTTGAAGGCTGTTCTACTGCAGGGAACAAATCCCATCATGGAAATGACAGTGGCAATGACACATCATAATCCCAAACCACTGTTCTGAGGCTCCTCTCCCCTCCCTTTCTTAGACCCGCCTGCTGCAACCTTCCCCTGCGCGCCTAGGAACATCCCAGACCAGGCATGCAGATGCAAACCTCTGCCTTCCAGGAACCTGGCAAACCACCTTCCCTGGGGTGGTTTCCATAAAAGGTGGGGCCCAGTCACAGCGGGCAGGGAGCCCAAAGTATAATCCTGAACTCTGCAAGACTTGCTGTTATTGCTCTGGCAGATTGGCTCATCATTTGACTTTGGTTTCCCATCTCTGATGGATCGTGGCAACCTCCTGTACAGGTGTGGGATGAGGATGAAGAGCCTGGGAAAGGTGGCTGTTTTGCACATGCTGATGTTGATGGATGGAACATGGAGGAATGACTCAGTACCGCCGGGGGAAACTGTGGGTAAATTTCGTGCCTTACCCTTTAGTAAACCAAATTCCTGGCACTCTGGTTTCCACCGTTACGCAAGGCCTTTAAAACAGTAGTGGGAAATTCTCTCTCCACCTTCCACCCCCGTATCTTGATAAATGCAGGTTATTTCTCCTCTGCTGGGGCAGTGCTACCCCTTTTCCTTGAGACCTGCACCTTCTTTACTTTCTCTGTAATACCCCACCCCATCTCTTTCCTTTTATGGGTGCCCTAGCCAAAGACCCAGGACTCAGACTTTGCTCACTAAGAGACCCCACTTGCCTTAGTCTGGGTTTACCCAACAGCACAGCAGGTGTTTTATTTGGAAAGAAAGAATAGAGAGCAAAAGGGAGAAAAGAAGGAAATCTCAGTGTGTAAATATACGATCAAGTCGGCTACCAAGCCACGTCTAGAGAAAGGTCATCCAGGAATCCCAGAGCAACCTACAAAGTACACCTGAGACGCATCTACCTGATGGATGTGGTAGGAGCCTTTATCCCTTGGCTACTGACACCAGGCATCTGTGTCCAGGTGAGTGCACAGGAGTGCCACTTGGGATCTTGCAGGTTTTCCTCCCAGAATTTAGGAGAACTGCAAATAGGAAGCGAGGGGCAGCTCAAGT
This sequence comes from Cuniculus paca, assembly GCA_004365215.1. Classification (NCBI taxonomy): domain Eukaryota; kingdom Metazoa; phylum Chordata; class Mammalia; order Rodentia; family Cuniculidae; genus Cuniculus; species Cuniculus paca. The sequence continues at coordinate 3,145 of RJWT010030388.1, read as the reverse complement.
TGAGGTGAGGCAGTCTCAGAGCAGTGAGCTGGGGTCAATGCTGAGATGAGCTAAGTCCCAGGAAACAAGACAGGAGCTAGAGTGTGGATCTGGAGTATGCGCAAAGGTTCAGGCACTCACCCTTGATGCTACCGGGCGGTGGTAGAACCTTTGGGAGGTAGAGCCCAGTGGAAGGAAGTGAGGTCACTGGGGTGTGTTTGAAGGAGACACTGCAGCCCAGTCCCTTCCTGTCTCACTCTCTGCCTCCTACTGAATGGGCTGATCGGCCCCCCCACTGCGCCCTCCCACCAGGACGTTCTGCTTCATCACAGACCCAAAAGCAATGTGATCAAGTGACCATGGACTGAAACTTCTGAAACCATGAACCAAAAAAAAAACCCTGTTTTTATATAAGTTGTTTATCTTAGGTATTTTGACATAGTGACACCTGTCATTCTTCAATTATTTTTCTTTGTGTTGTCTTCCAGCCTTTGAGTTGTTATTTCATAGTTCCTTGTTATTTTTAAGAGATCTTTCTCATCATGATTGCTAGCTGCTGTCCTGTCTTCAAGGTCTGAAAGTCTGTCTTCAGTTTCAAGCAGTTTTACCAGCTTTCAATGGAGTTTTTAATTTCCTGGATATCTCTTTGAGTTTGTTTCATGCATTCTGGTCTTCTCTATGTTGTTCATTCAAGGTTTCTCTCATTCTCCTATGCTTCTCTAATATTTTTAAATCTATTTCTTTTTTAGATATGCTCAGCAACCCTTTTATTATGTTTATCATTTCTTCTTTTACCTGAGATACTATTTCTGATCTGATTTCTTTTACAGCCTCATGAAGTTGTTTCTTTACTTCAGTTGCCATCATCCCAGAAATTTAAGGTGGGTGACTTCCACTTTCTTCTATGTCCATGTCTCCTAGACTTGTTCTGTTTGGGCTGGAGGCCAGAAATTGCCTTTTGCTCCTTTGTCTTGACATTTTCCTGGGTTCCTCCAGATGAGCAGGTTGTGGGGTCCCAGGCACTTCCTACATTGGCTACCCATCCACAGTGTAGGAGTCCTGGCTATATCCTCACAGCTAGGCTGGGTTATCTTATATATTAATGTCAAAAAAGTTGACCTTAAATGAAAAATTTAAACCACACACCATTTCTCGGTGTCTTTAATGAGCCAATAAATACCAGTTTTACTATTTTTTAATTCCTTATATATTTACAATCATTAGCAAAAGAGTTTTTAGTGTTTTCACAAAAATTTTGAAAGTCACCTAATTTTTATTGTATTTTTCACAAAAGTCACCTAGTTTTCCCCATTTGCTTTTAAAATTCTCTAATAGCTTCACCTTGCCTGGCCTTTGCTACAGTTCACACAAAGCAAAGGCTGGGACTGTGGTAAATTAACTAATGGGCAACTTGTAACACCCAGCTGAACTGAGTCAGCATGGTGCTGGGTGTGGAAGGCCCACCTGAGGATCACTGCCAACAGCACAAAAAGGGAACCGCAGGGGAAGAGGTGGTACCATTGGTTCTCCTGGAGAAGCTTGTCACGCTGGTCTTCTTCATCATCACTGGCTGTTCTCATCATCAGAGGAGCTGGGCACCTTGCTGTTGCTGAGGAAGGCTGCAGTTCACCTTGCAGGAGCACTGGCCTTAACTTTGAGCATCCTTTCCTGGCTCCTGGAGAAGCCTGTCACACTGGCTTTCCTGATGTGAATGCAGTTGTTCTCTTCATCAGAGGAGCTCGGGACTTCACTGTCTCTGAGGATGGCTGCAGTTATCAGGGGAGCTCTGGTCCTTACCTTGAGCATCACTTCTTTGCTCCAGCCAGGTCCTTCATCCTGCTGGCGCAGACATTCTAGCTTCCACCACTGGCCTTTGGGCCTTCTCAGTGCATATTCTTGAAGCAGACTTGCATGAGACATTGTTGTGGGCTCTAGGCCTCCATTTGGACTCATGGGGGGCATTGTCACGGGCTCTAGGTCTTCAGCTGGACTCATGTAGGACATTGCCATAGGATCCAGGCCCTCAGCTGGATTCTTTGGGTCTCTAGTGTGTGGACAGAGCTCCCACACTCTTGCATTTGACTCTGGGTGACTATTATAAAATAATCCTATGAATTGTGTGTCTTGTATTAAATCCTTTCCCTTGTAAACCCTAGCTGCAGCAGTAACCCTGCGATGTCATAAGCAAAATCCCTGTCATCCCACTCATAATTTTAAGACCCTTTTCTACTTACTAAGCACTGGCAGAAGGGTTGGGGAGGCAGGGCCAGCTGCACCTTTGGAGACCCAGAAGCCATCACTTGTGTAAGCTCAGTTTCTGCACATGCCCTGGGACCAAGGCCCCTGTGTCAAGGCAGAGCAACACCCATCTTTCCTCTCCTTACTACCTAGGGAGGATGTGAGGCATAACATCCACCCCACAGAGCTGAGGACCATCCAGGAGGATGGCTGGTCTTTGCGATACCACTGCTTCTTCATGGCCTCATAAGATGCAGGCATAGAGAGGCCCTTCCACTGTGGACCTTAGGAAATGCCCTCCGTGTCTTTCCCTGCATACCTGATGCCACCAAGGCTCATTTCAGGGTGGTGAGCTGTTGTACAGGATGTGCATTAGACATTGGGAGACCCCTTAAGCATGAAGACTGAATGAGTCATCCTATTACCTTCTATTCAGAAAATCACCACTGCTAATATGACCTGGATTTGTTGGACCGCTGAGCCTGGAAGCAATGCTCTGTGACTAGCTTTCCTTGACAGCCTTCTCTCTAACTGGACCACTAGAGATCATTTGCTTTGTTTAGGAAAAAGCATGTACACACATGTATGTGGCTACAAATGTGTGACTCTGTATAGAGATAGGGACATCAGTTTCCTAGCACTGCCACAGTGGGGGTGGTTTAAACAACAGATTCTCTCCTCACGGTGTAGAGGCTGGGGTCCAAGATCAGCAGGGTCTCTCCAAGGCCTCCCTTAGCTTGCCGGTGGCCTCCTGCTCCATGTGCCCACACTTGGGTTTCCCTCTGTGGGTGTCTGTGTCCTGATCTGCTCTTCCTTTAAGGACACTAGATTTGGATTACAGGCCACCCTAAAGATTCCAGTTTACTTAACTGTCTCTTTAAGGACTCTAACTCCAAATATACTCATATTGTGAAGTAGGGGGAGGTGA
>RJWT010030386.1:0-14668 GCA_004365215.1 Cuniculus paca | reverse complement strand
TCAAGTGAACTATCTGGAGCAAAGGTCTTCTTTTATAACTTTTTTCTAATATCTGGGGTTGATTGGTTAATAAACATGTCTTTAAGCAAAATCTGTCCTCCTATTGAATCAGAATTTCCTCACATAGACCTTTCTCTTGTAAAGCAGGTTGTTCTAAACCTGGCATACACTGTGCGAGTAATCTACTATCAAAAAGCACGGTATAAATTACAATCTTGACTACAATTACTATTGTGACTTCTACTAGCAAAGACCAACTCATGTATTTCTCTCATTTTTGAAAGTTAAAGGCATTTCCCTAATAATTACCTGCTTCCTCCCCCCACCTACTAAGTCATGCTAAAATCAAACAGAACGAGAGTGTCACAAAGGTAGAAGGCATCTTGACATTGTTCTATGTCTGAGCCTTTAACCATTCAAACCTATTAAAAACTTGACACTAAATCCTATTAAAAACCTGATGCAGCAACTCACACAGTGCTTTGGTAACCTAGGATAAACTGAACTAAGAACACACTGCACCAATGACTTCTTAACCTTCCCTTATCAACACTCATGAAACCTACAATATCGTGGGCATTCTCATAAGCTACAAACTGTCAATATAAAATTTCGCTCAGTTCCTCAGAGGCAGCTGAATTCAGAAATGACACTTTGGAAACACTTCACATGTCAAATGGAAGTTTAAACAAAAGCAAGTATTCAGGTAAATTTCACTCATGATCAGATTTCATAAAAGCATAAGCACCTTTTGCTACAGCATTCAGAATTCCCCCGCATTATTACTCACACATTTCATCACCTTCCTTCCTTCCTTCCTTCTTTCCTTCCTTCCTTCCTTCCTTCCTTCCTTCCTTCCTTCCTTTCTTCCTTCCTTCCTTGAGATGGATATTCATTGTCCTGTTATGCACTTCAATGCCTACTAGGTTAAGGTACCCAGTAGTTGCTCAATAAATAATACTGAATGTTGAATGAAAGAATGAACAAATGAATGGGTAGAAGGATTAGTAAATTATTGGTGATTAAGAAAAGACACTTTCCTCACTCTGAAGAATCTTATTTCTTTATAATATGAACAAGCACATTTCCTGAACTATGAATAGCCAAAAAATAAAAACAGACTATTTATTTGGCTTTGATTCCTTGTTGCTTCTTTTTGCTGCAGTTCAGATATTGGAAAGTAGAAAATTGCATGAGAAGAAAATTAGAAATCACAACTGAGAGAGATTTCATCTTTCACTTAGCTGGCAGTAGTCTATGCAGACAGTGAAAAATGTAGCTGCAGGATTAATTATATGGGAAGTTTAGCAAGTACAACCAGTGTCAAGAAGGCGTGCTATGCTCACTTCAGGACCAAAGGGTGTCACGTGAGAGCACTACAGGACTTTGAAGGTACATAAGCAATTTAAAGAGACAGAAATTGGAACCCAATAGTTTTTATCAAGGTCATTGATGAAACCAATGCAATTTGTAAGATTTATACAATAGTAGCCTCAGTGAAAGAAACCTCACCTTCTTATATGATTTTTTTAAAATGAGCTTTTAAAGTAGTTTTAAAAAATTTTCCTTTAGAAGTGGATTAGAATTGTATGATTCCACCTCATGCTTATACAGAGACAGCTCTTTATCAGTGCAATTAGTCCCAGGGGAGGAACAACAGGGTCTGATCCCAGATTTAACCACTGCAATGCCTGGCCATTGGTGTGGTTGCACTTTCACTCTGCGGGAGGCTTCTTCAAGGTCACCGTTTCAGAGCCTCACGCTTTGCAGCCTACTTACTATTCTAATACCTCATTTATATGATGTCTCAGCAAATGAAAAGCAGCAAATTAGAAAGCAGGGGGCTAGAAGAGAGAGGTGTACTGAGAAGAGAAATGAGTGCTGGCAAGCAGCGCGCAAGGGAGGAGGCCCAAATATTACTGCTTTGGGTGACCGCAGACAATAGCTAACAACCTAAATGAAACCCTGTATCCATAAGGGGTTACATAATGTGCAGGTTCTACTGCAAAATGAAAGTGTGAAGAATTTCTAGGCAGCACCAACAGAGCATCACACCAAGCATGGGGGGGCCCTTCTAAGCTCAGGCTCTACTTAACTGGGTAAGTCCCGGCCCCATGAAGCCTGACTTACTTGCCTGTTCAGTAAGCTTGGTTTGAAAAATTTAAAGAGACTTTTGATTTACTTTGGAAAGTAGTTCAGAAGTACAGTTTTTTGTGTTGTTGTTTTAAATTTGCTTGGCACTCAAAGGGTTAAACTTTAGTTACCTGGGAAAGTAGTTCTTCTATTCAGTACACCTTTTGGGACACACTGATGTGGCTAAAATTCCAAGATGAGATTTTAATAACAAGCTCAGAATTTACCCACAACTAAAGGTATTTCCTTTTAGGAAGGATATTTTGCCTTGTAAACAGACTGCTTGCTTTTTAGGACAGACAAGTTTCCTATTTCATTTGTGTTCCTCTCACACCTATGAGCAGAATCTGAAATCTATAAAATGCTTATTAAATCAGAGAATGATGAAAGTACAAAATAAGTCACTTACAAGCTATTACAACCCAGAAAAGCACTGATAGAGATCAACTGAAACAGCCCTAATATTTTTAAATGTATGTTGGCAATTGTAAATTCACCAAATATATTTAATTATAAAGTGGGAATTTGGAGACTGTGGTTATCAGAGCCTACTTTACACTGAAAGTCATTTCATGGGGCTTTAAAGTATTTAAATACTAAAATGTTAAGAAGTATATCTAAATCTAGTTTTCTAATAAACTATTTTAAGAAATACCCTTATTTCCCGTTCATGAGCATCATTTCTTCAGAAGAAAGTATTACTCACTATGACAGAAAACAATTTAAGTAAAAAATGAACTATTTAGGATGCACACAGGCAAGATGAAGAATGTCTTCATAAAATAGGAAATTTTACAGAGGAGAGAAATTTACTTAAATGGTGGGAGATAAAATTGGATTTGTCTTGCTTAACTACAGTATCTGCAATGGCGACAGTTTTAAAAATGGTGCATTAGCAAAAGCTCAGCATTTTCTGTCTGTAATAGTCTGTTTGTAATGTGATGGATTTATTTTTTATCTCCTCAGTCATGTTCTCAGAGGTTTTCTTTCCTAAAACAACCAATAAATATTATAGCCATTCATTATTGCCAGAAAAATTTCATAAAAATCTTTAATATTATTTACTAAATCTTGTTTTAAAGCTGTGTTACATTAGAAATGTTGGGGAGGTCTAAAATGGTAGGGCCCTTGCTTTATTCATTCTTGTACTCTTTGTGCGTAACACAGTATGTAGTATGCAGATGAGATTCACAAAACATGAAACAAACTTGGGCATAGTGGTCTATGCTTATAATCCTAGCACTCTGGGAGACTGAGGTAGAAGGATTCCAAGTCTGAGCACAGCCTGGATGACTTAGTGACTTAGTAAGGCACTGTCTTGAAGGATAATAACAATAGTTAACAATAATAGGGTTGTTGATTGATGAAAAGACTGTTGGTTCAATCCCCAGTACTGAAAAAAAATAAACCATGAACACACTGATTTTCAAAGCATTCAATCAGATTAATCATCATCAGTTCACAAGAAAGATTTCTTTATAAGCTAATCTTGTTGAATGGCAAGAATTTGGAAAGCATTTAATGATAGCTATAATAGTAAACATTTGTTAAATACTGCATGCACTTAACTTGGTGCTTCATAAATTACATTAACCCATTTAATCCACACAACTACTTCATGTCACCTCATGGGGAGCCCGAGTCACAAGTTAAGAAATTTGCCCATTGCCATATGGTTAGTATGCAGATGTCGGAGATATTCAATCAAGGGGATACCTCCTCATTGGTCCACTGGGTGAATTTCATAGAGTGCAATTCTCAGAAGACAGGTAGTCTTCATGCATGTTTATTTAATAGGCTAGTAACAAGGACAGTGACTAAAATAGAATAGTTGATTTTTAACACAATTGTTGACAAATATCCTTATGGAACACTATGGCTAAAATTAAAAACAGCAAGTGTTAATAATTAATAAAAACATTCAGGGTTATTCCAAGCACTTGGTGAATATTATGCTATTTTAGATCACAACTCACAGATTTTCACAAATAAAAGGTTGCAAGTGAAGGTTAACATCCAAGTAATGTAAATGGAAAGTCCTAGCAACAACATGACTTTCAGGCAGATACACTTCATTGATTCCCCCGCCCTTCACCCCGCCAAAAAGTACCAAATCTCTAAAGGCTTCTTCTAGTCTTCAGCATAAGTGGTGCTACCTGCATTATGGGACAGCTCTTCTTTCTTGAGTCTCTTTCCTGCCTTTCTACATTAATAGTCTGTGTGGTCCTTTTGCTTATGCAGAGAGTTCTGTTTGAAACTGTGATGGTAAAATTACACGTATATTAGTACTAAGGGTTATATTAGAGAATATAAAGCCAAGGAATGCAGCTGATCGTGGTACATGGTTATGCCTGCACTGGACTTGGAAAGCCTTCAGGATCAAGCTTAGCAGAGTCAGTCAGTCTTTCTGTCTACAGATATAACCATCAGCTGCTTCAAACACACAGCACTCTACTTTCTAGAATTTCCAAATCTTCGCTTCCACCACAGCCATTCATATTATCTCTGAATGTCACTACCACATTCCTAGAGGAAAGAATCTTGGTGCCAGTGTCCACCTCAATCCAATTGGCTTTGACGAGGAGGGAAGGGCTGGCATGCTGAGGAAGAGGGCTACTGCTGTGGGTAGCAGACATTTGAAACAAGTGGTCTTCTCTGACGCTTCAAGCCTAACATTTGTTTTCATCATATACTGAAAATATCTTCACATTTTACGTTCACTGTTTTTCTGAGATACCATGACCCGATTAACCACATCTCCCATCAGTCCTTTTCCTTCCCTTCAATGCTAGTGTCACTTAGACTGATTAACTGTATTTCTGCACTGTTTCTCCAATTAATCTCCTTCTTTCCTTCCCTTCAATGCCCCTGTCACTATGAAGACAATGAGAGGTACAGATGGTTGCAGGACTCTCAGTGGCAAATAAATATCATCCCTATGCCAGCTCCCTATGAGTACTAGGTTGCAATGGATGTCAGGTGTGAGCAGAAGATGAAAGGTTCTTCCAATCAATTAGTAATGTCTGCCAGTCAACAGGAAATGGAACCAGGGTCAGGGACTGATGCTTTTGAGTCTAATTTTAAGTTCTTTATTTACAGGCAAGACTGCTGTCCGTTAATATTACGAGTAATTCATGGCAGGGACTGAATTAATCTGACTATTTCTACTAGTACTCATTTCAAGGCATCGAACTATTTAATCTCTGGTAAATAAAAATATCTGAGATAGAGAAGTTTCTAGAAGCTAGAAAGTTATCTCCCTCTTTAGGACCATCACATTTGTCAATCACACCTTATTTAGATGACAACACATATAGAAGTCAGTATGGCAGATGGTCTTAATCTTAAAGCTGAACCTAATGAACTTGTAAAATGTTATGCTTATTCAGAATTCGAAACATGAACTGCTTAAGGCCTTAATCATACAACGAGATACAAAAATACAGATTTTGTGAATGTTCAGGTTTTTCCTTAACATTTAACATTTTTGAGAGTATGCTACATGCCAAGTACTCTTTAAAGTACTGTATATATTTTTCATTACGTATCGATAGAAAGCGAGTTTCTAAGGTACTATAATTATTTCATATAATTATTGTCACAAAGGAAATAAGCTCAGAGAGGTTAAGTACTGGCATTCAGACCCAGAGATGTCTGATTCTAGTGTGTGAGTACTAATGTGACTTCTTCACTTCCCAGAGTTATTATGAAGCTAAACTATGACTGTGCATGGTAAAGCAGAAAGCAAACATTTGTCATTTTGCTATAAAGCAGTGAGACTGCTATCAATACTCACCACAGGCTGGTTTTATAATTTTACTGTTAGAATTTCATCTGCTTTTTTAGAATAATCTACCTCAACATGAATAAAATTTATAGACTTTTAAAACACTTATAATTTTATAAGACTCTCAAGAAGCTAAGAACAAAGTCATTCAGAGATGACAGAAAATGACAGGACCAGCAAATAAAGTGCTAATTAAAAATGAACTCAAAGTTCTCAAGGTCAGTGATGAAAGTATATTTCATACTTTGTAAGGGTTCAGATAACAACTTTCAGTGTTTTTTTTTTTTAAATTGTTTTTAAGGTACTTCCAGAGAATTGCTCTACAAGATGGAGAAAACAAAATGAGTAAAACTCTGAGGATATCCTAACTTATGAAACAGACTGAACAGCAGTCCATAGTAGCTTCATGGGACCTTGTGGCCTTTTGTAATAATACTTCCAGGTGACACAAGAGCATCATTCAAGGATAGTATTCTCAAAGTTCTGGAAGGATTAGAGTACTTCAGTGCCACACAAATCTCTTACCAAACCCTTACTCCTTTTAGAGCTACCCTTATAAATTACTAAACTCAACTAGATTACAAGTACTGCAAAACAAACCGCAAATGCAAAACTGTCTAGTTATAATAAGCATTGAATAAAAAAAGCACTGCTAAAATTATGAACATCTGGTCTTGTAAAAAAAGTACTGTACTGGAAGTTAGTGGACTCAAATTGCCACTTAATTTACAAGGGTTGATACAACAAAGAACTACAAATGTGGCGCCTTAGAACAACAGAAATTTGAGCTGGCTATCGTAGCATACACTTACAATCCCAGCACTCAGAAAGCTGATGCCAGAGGATCACTGTGAGTCTGAGGCCAGTCTGGGTTACATAGTGAGAGTCTATCTCAGAAAAGTAAACCAAAACCAAAACAAAACAAAAACCACAATGTAAATGTATTATCACTCCATTTTGTAGGATGAAGGTTCAAAATTATCCACTTAAGGGGAGTATCTTTCCTTGACTTTTCTTCATTTTTGGTGATGGCTAGTAACTCTTCGCATTCCTTGGCTTATGGCACCATCATTCAAATCTCTGCCTCAAATTCTAGCCTCTGTCTGTATCTTTTCATGGCTGTTATGTGGGCTCAGAACATTCTACCCCCAAATGTGGCATATTGGCATGCTGAATATTTAAGCAAAAGCAATTTGAGGAAATTACAGAAACAGAAAGGCCCCTCTGATCCTCTCTCATCTCCTCTGCCTTTTGAAGACTCTCAGGTGGCAGGTGTCTTACCCTGCACCTGAAGGCTGGAATTGTTACACAAAACAGCCAAGATGAATGCGACCAAACAGGCCTTGATAAATCCCACTGTTTATCACCATTAGATTACACCTCCTTAAGGTCCAATCATATTTTTGCACCACTGCTCATTCTTTATCAAAACAGATTTCCTTGTGTTTATGAGTCTTTGTTTTTGAAGATTCCCATGTCACATAAAAGTTTAGTTAAATCAGACATAGAGGGTACATCTGTAATCTCAGCACTCTGAGACACTGAAAGAGGAAGACCACAAGTTCAAGCCCAACCTGGGCAATGTAGTGAGATCTCAGAATAAAAAATAAAAAAGGGCTAAGGATGTAGCTTAGTGTGAAGGGCCCACATTCAATCTCTGGTATCACACACACAAACACAAAACCTCACAACTTTAGTTAAATAAATTTGTATGTGTTCCTCTTGTTTCCTTTGTTATAGGAATGTCAGTCATGAATTTTATAACAGTGAAGAAAATACATTGCTGTTCTCTCCTCTACACTGTCTTCCCTCTGTGTCCAAATTTTCTTTTCTTATGAGGACACCAGTCACTAAATTAGGGCTTAATATCACTTCACTTTAAATTGATTACATCTGCAAAGACTCAATTTCCCAAATAAGGTCACATTTACAGGTGTAGGGTAGGGGTTAGGACTTTAACTTATCTTTTGGGGGTTACCCCTAACACACCTATAAAACAAAGAGTATGCACACATTCATCTGAAAGACATCCCTGACCTCTGAAATCTTGGAATCATTAATGCATGTATTGAGTTTGCTCATGTTTTTCACACTCAATAGCACTTGCTTTTGGCATTAATATCACTAATTAGACCAGTATGGACCAGCTGGGTGACTTTTAGGAAGCCACCTGCGTCTAGTGCTCCAGTTTCTTCTGAGAGCTCAAGCTGATGCATGAGCACAACACCATGATTCTGGTAGTGAAAAGACAGGTGGTCTGGGATAAGGGTCCTCTTCCCACCTTCCCTTCATACCCAGGAGGGAGGAGCGGCACAAAGCCAGGGTGTGCCTAGAAGTCTCCCTAACAATAGCATCCAAGAATAGAGAGGCGCAGTGGTTTCAATTAAAATTCACTGTTTCCCTCAGAAGAAGGTAATAAACCAACGCAGTAAATTACAGCTGTGAAAATAATGCCCAGAAAAAAGGAAGAAAAAGAAATTTAACACCTTAATCAATCTCTTTTTTATACATCAATACAACTCCATCACCTACTTTATTTACTTGACCACATCACCCTCCCAAATAATTCTTAGTAATTTGCAACATGAGCTCCCCACTTTGCTGAGCTGAGGAGAGGGCTAGGTCTCTGGGAATCAACCCCATCCTTACCTCTTCTCTGTGGATCAGCAGGAAAGGAGCAGCATAGATAATACCACAGTATCATTACCCCCGTGAATGGATAGTATATGGCAGCTCTGAGAAATGCCTCAACCACCTACACACCCATGGTACATTCCCAGCCATAAACACAGCATCATTTCTCTTTTTATTGTTTAACTTCTGCCTGCTCCCCTCTCTCTTTTCACCAAAGCTCCCTATTCCTTCCTAGAATTCAATTTTATAAAGAAATAGCACCTAAAATTCCCTTCCAAGTTAGTAACTGTGTTAACTCAAAGATCCAAATCCATTTCTCATATACAGTAAAACACATACTACAGCTTGACTAGCATTCCTGTCCTTCAGGACTTGCATTTATTTGGGGTCACATTACTTCCTGCTGCTGATGGGGTACCAGTTTCTTCTCAGCTGAAATCATCACAACCCTATGATGTATTCAGAGATGGGGATGAGGACGTGCCAGTTCCCTGGGGCTTGTAAATGAGCACTGCATACTCAAAGGATATCAAAGACCTCTCACAGCCTTAATTTGCATATATGACTGCAGAATACCTAATAGAGGTCAAAGGGACCCTCCCTTCTTTCTACCTACCTTTATTCCAGGAACCAAACAATCCAAATACTTAATCATCAGAAGGCTGACCAGCAGGAACAGGATTTGGATCTGCCTAAGCATTTCAAGGGAATAAATCCTAAAACTCTCAAAATAATCTCTTCATGCTATTTTCCGGGAAAAAGCTATTCAAAATAGACTCCAATGAGAATTTTGTTGCCAGCAAAATCCTCTTCAAATACTAAGAATTGAGAAAAAGATTACTTCATACATATTTTTTATGTTTGAAGTTTTTGTATTGTTCATTCTCTTTTTCTCTAATGAATTTGATTTCAATTCTTCACAAGATCTTTAAAATACAAGGAACCTGTAGTTAGAGGGAAGTGAGATGTAGCTTTGAATTTTTTCCCTTTTATTATACCTTATTTTATTGTATTTATTATTGTTATTTTGTTATTGTTGTTTTGTTTTGTTTTGTTTTTGGTACCAGGAATTGAACTCACGACCTCACACTTGCCAGGCAGGTGCTTGGGCCGCTGTGCTAAATCCCGGGCCCACCTTATTTTATTATTAATAATAATATGTATGTACACTAGTTACACACTTTATGAAAATCAACACCATCATGCATAGAGCCAGTATTTGTTTTGTAGGGTACTTTGCAAAGGGTCACATAGAATAGGGTCCTATGAAGTGGTCCACATTAATGTGGAGGCAATTCCTTCCTCCTCAGGGGATATTTGACAATGTCTGGAGAAATTTTCAGTGTGACAACTACGTAGAGGGTAGCCACTTGCACCATAGAGGCCAAGGATACTGCTAAACACCTTCAAATGCATAGGACAGTTCCCCACAAAAAAGAGAAATTATTTGACACAACCATCTATGGCATCATCATTGAAGAGCTCTGAAATTGGCACTTGCATTAACAACAAGATAAAAATAAAACCAAACCACAAAAAGGCAGAGCCAGAGCCCACTCAGAGAAAGAACATACCCTTCCTTGCTGGATGGCTTATTCTGGCAGAGCCCTCTGCGACTTAAAAAGCCCTATTCCCATCCCCCAGCTCACTTGTGAGTTGATCAAATGAGGAAACACACAGCCTCCCCAGGACATAAAGACAGTGCAGATAAGTTCCCTTTGTCCTTGCTCATTTGGAGCACATTCACATGGATGCAAAGGTCACTGCTGAATTTAAATAACCTTATGTGATAAATCTGCATGAACTCGATTTGTTCTACTGGACTTGTTGGATTAAATGAACACAATTTAATGTTCTACAGGACAAGGCCTCCTTTCATGGCTGAAAGAAGGAGCAAGGGTGATTTACAGTTTCATACATACTCATTCACTACATTATGTGCTTTGTGCCTGGTACTTATGAATATCAACTCATCATCCAGCAGCCATTTCTACCATTCAAGAGAATTTAACTTTCCATCGGGAAGGGCCTGGCATCAGGAAAAAATAAGGAGTATGAGAAAATAACAAAAAATTTCCATAACGTTCCCTCTGAACGACAAAAAAAATCATTATTTGCATTCTTCTCCATAGCCATTATTTCCTTCAAATCTCCGTATGAAATACAAAGAAAGGTTTTCTTTCTGACTTCCTAGAAAAGATGATTTTGTAAGTAGATTACCATGAAACATAGCTGCGCATAAACAAAGGGCTTAGCTTACTTAGTGTAGTGAATTATTTTGGAATACTATTATCTTATGAACTATTTTTTTTAAATGACAATGTGCTAAAATTGAATAGTGTTGTTTTTTTCATCGAAGTAGGTTTGAACTACACTTAGTAACAAATTATGTTGATTCTATATATTTGCAAATAATACAAGTATGTCCAAAGTTGCAACTTGATTTTTTTTTTATTAACTGTGAGTTTTAGGAATTCATATGATGTTTTACGCATGAAAACTAGAGACAGATTTTATTTTTTCTCCATTTTATAAAACATGAAATATAAGCAGCAAACATGAATAGAAAATATATAAAAGTGATGTGAAAAGTAGGTGGAGAGCACAGTGAATTCAGTCAATTCTCAAAATACCCGGATGAGTGTTTTGGGGATATCTACAAAGCTAACTACTTTTTCCTGAGGTTCGTCAGAAACAGGTCACCTCTTACATTTTCCTTAGGTAACTGAACTCTAGATCCTTGCTCTCCAGGCTCCTCAGTGTGGCAACTTCAGCTTCACCTGGGAACCTGTTAGAAATGCAAATTACAGGGTGCCTGCATAGAAATCTGTAGTCCAACAAACTCTCAAGGTGATTATCAGGCCAGAGTGTGACTTGGATTTCTGCTATACTGCTCATTAACATTAACACTTACCTATTATGTCATATAACATACACCAAAGGGAAAGCTGCTATCTTTGGACACAATAATTTATGCCTTCCTATTTTAATAGGAAAAAAGTCTACACCCCAAACCATCGATAAATATAAGTAAGATGAGGTGAGACAAGAAAGGTTTTCCTGTAGCAGACACATGTTTGAAGATTTCTTCCTTTCCAATGATCTGGGTAGAGGGTACAGGCAGCTAGTCAATGTACACATACAGTATACTTTACTCAGGTGTATTCCACGGTGCTCATGGAAAGCAAAAGAAGTTGAGCTCCACCATCACTGAAATGCAAGTGGTGATGCCAGGAAAAGGGTAAGAGTCAGACAGACAGAGAGAGACAGCAACTGCAGAAAGGAATTTAGAAAGTGCAAGCCCTGAGAATGATCATCAGAAGATCTAGATTAAGTAAGAATCCTTTTAAACACAGACTTGGTACAGAATATGCTAATCCTAGATTATGTTTAACAGAGGCAAAAGAAAGAGAAAATGAGTTTTCTTATGTATGCCTTTCTCTCTAAAATAATTCGAGGAAGCCACTCAGAAAGAAGACAAAAATAAAACAAAACAAGACTCTCTAAAACCTGATTATTATCAAACCCCCAAATAAAAGAAACATGATGTGCACATTTAGTCCTAATTATCTTACAATATCCCAAACATTCATGGCCTTTAAATTTCTTTCTTAATGATATTAAACATCTCAAAGTCTTCCAACAGCAAGAGGGGCTCTCAAGTTCACCTTAACTGGCTGCTGTTTCTTGGGTAGTAATCTAGTTTTTCTCTCTGCAGATCAACCCATTTTTTAGGCTTCACATCAAGTCTGTGAAGCTCCTGATATGTCACCCTTAACTGTGAGTTAACTGTCACCCTTTCACAGCGCGTAGTGCACAGATCTAAAGCGTTTGTTTTTATGTAACTTACACAGTTGTCCCATTACCATGTTATGGACCATGTGTGATGGTCCATCTTTCCATGAGACTAAATTTCCTAATGCAGAAACTGTCTTCTGTTACATCTCTGCTTCCCTGCCAACACCTTGATGAACAACAGTACACAGTGCACTTTATGAAACTAATGAAGGCCCTTGTGCTGTATATCAACCAGTAAGGCAAAACATGACTGACTGCCTCTCAAGAATGCCTTTCTCAAAAGACAGTGGAGTCCTGAAGCAATCTGCTTGCAATTTACAGAAAGATAATAATAACAGCTAACCTTTACCAAGGGCTCTACTGAACACTGACATGTTGGCGTTGCGCTAAGTGGTTTCCCTACTGTAAACATCACTAAAGTAAATATTTTCCACTTCCCACCTCTGTTCCCCAACTCAGTCTAGATGATCAGTGAGTGGCCAGTTTGTATGTCTTTACAAGTGCTGGAAAAAAGCAAAGTTTCTGTTTACCCAAAGAGATTTGAACAGCAGCCTGTTGGTTTCTCCTCTTCAGAATGTATGGGCAGACCTCCTAAAGCATACACCAGGAGCTGGCATTTGAATAAATCCAACTGCTTAGCCCGGAGTTAATCAAGAGATCTTTGTACAGGCCAGAAAAGAGCTCGCAATATTACAGTTTTTACTTTTCTTAAGTCACAAGAATTACTGAAGAAAGTACACAGACTACTCACTCTACATGACTCTGGGTCTGGGCAGAAAAAAAAAAAAAGTTGAACAATTCTTTGGGGTAGAGAACAGAGTGCTCAACATAGAAATCTCTTCATTTTGGTTTGGAGATATTTTTTATCTGCTAAAAGCTGTAGATCATAAGTATTGACATAATTTGAACTCCCATTAATCATTTTAATCCTTATTTTTATATAGTACATTACCAAAACAAAACAAAGCTCTATAAATTGCAGCTCTACCATATAGAAAGAAATCAGTTTTATGGAGTCACCATCCAGTTGAAAAGAAATCTGAAGCATAAATCTTTCTTAAATACATTGCTTAGCTATACCTCCTGCTTCATCACTGAAAAATGTTATATTAATGTAAATATTTCACATAAATAGCTTTACAGATGAAGAAATGTCAGAAATTAAAGATGCTATTAGTGAGTTCATTGAGCTCTGTAAGCAGCACAATACCTGGAGAAATACACTGAACAAGAACTTCACCAAGCTGGTGGTTCTGTGTGCACAGTGACTTGGGAGTGTAGCTCAGTGATGGAGCATACACCTTGCATGCCAAAGGCCCTAGATTTAATCTCCAGCTTCCCAAGGATAAAAGGACAAGAAGGGAAAAACTGACATAGAAATACATGATTCTTTTAGAACTTTGTAGCTTACCAAGGGCCTTAACATGTATCGTGACGTTCAGTTTCAAGAGCAACCCCTGACAAGTAAGCAAGGTCATTTTCACCTTCCAAGAAGAGTCTGGGGGCCATGGAGATTAAAGGGCATGTTGTAATTAGTGTGAAGCAGACAGAATAGAGTATTAACATTTGGGATTTCACCAGGCCAGGGACTACGGTTAGCATTTCACATGAGGACTCCTGAATCCCTTGCAACAGTCTTTCTTAAGTAAAAACTGAATTTCAGAGTTTCAGTAGCTTGGCCAAAGTTATAAAGCTTTTTGTAGCCAGGACTGTCCAGTTTAGTCTGTTTGTCCTATTGTAGTTTGTGGTGTTTTCCAGTTAGGGAGTACAGAGCACTCTTTTGAGACCCAGGATTTCTTTTTTTTTATTTTCTTGGTACTGGGAACTGAGCCTGGGGCCTTGTGCTTGCTGGGCAGGCACTGCATACCTGAGCTACATAACAAGTCTCAAACTCAGGATTTCTAACCCCAAATGTTATTTCTTTCATGAAGCCCTCTCTGAACATCACCTTCTCTAACCCTTTATAGAACAAACCTTCCCTCCTACAATTATTGTACTGTTTCATTATATAAGTATTTAATTATTGCATTAACTTCATACTACTTTGGGTTCCTGACCAACAGTCTCATATCTTCAGCTTATAACTTGTTTCTTAGCTCTTATTAGAAAATCAATAGGCACAGTAAATACTTAGTAATTGACTAGATGGATAAATAAAGCCAGTGTTTTTTTTTTTTCTGATTATGCATTGGAGGACTCCAAAGCATACCATATATTTCTTTTATAAAATTAGACAAGTAAGACAAAATGTCATTCCTGGCACAAACACTTTTGAAGAATCTACTGCAATAAGAGAGGAATTGCAAACATTATCAA
>RJWT010030385.1:0-14675 GCA_004365215.1 Cuniculus paca | reverse complement strand
TCCTGGGGAAATGATTTCACTTTATTCTTTAGTCCCAAAAATAAAATTCTAGTTCTTTTTTTTTTTAACCAGGAATTGAACTCACAACCTTGCACTTGCTAGCCAGTCGCTATGCCACCGAGCTATATCCCCGGCCTCTAGTTCATCTTTAAATCAATAAATTGTTTTCCTACTAAATGAGGAAATTTCCAGTTCTGGCCCAGTGCTTCATTATGTTATCTTGTGTTGTACTAGAAAGGATTATAGTTGAGCTTCTGCTAACCTCAACAGTTTCCTTCCATCAGGAGTTGGGCAGGGATTAAAAAAGAAAAAGGTCAGAGAAGGAAAACTCAAGCAAAAGTTTCCAAGAAAGATAGCATCCATTGCAGAACTGTTCTGTGACAAGTATTCTCAGGAAAAGAGATTGCAAGAAGCGTGACTGTAACTTCCTAGGATAACTTTTAGTGCCATGCGAAGAGATGAAGTGAAAATAAAAGGACATTTACACAGGAACTACCCTGTTGGTCTGTTATGCCCATTTGGGGCTGATTGTGTGAGCTCAGGCATGTAGGTGAGTCAGGGATGTCAAAAAAAGAACGTAGTGGTGACCTAAGTATATTTACAACACCTCTGCCATTTGATCTTACAGCTCAGTGTTCATGCCCTTTAAAATACGGAAGAATTAAGCTAAATATTGACTTGGAGGAATCCGGAATTCAAGTCCAATGACATCATCTGAAGTTTTTTTCAGTAAAACATTTTAAACACTCAATAAAATTGTTTCTAACCAGTAGATATTTGCAGGTTATCAACTGAGTAAGAACAACAACATTTTATGAACTTTAATACATAAGTAAAAGGCAACAAACACCCTGTCATCCATGTGAGCTCCATTAGTTTGGAATCTGTGATATTTGACTTGGACTTTCTTTGTAATATTTGTGAAGAAAGCAACTTATGTTGTTAAATCTCTCTGATGTAAACAAGGTATCAGGGGGGACTGCTTGACCTACTTAAGAGAACAAATTGTTTCCAAGCACCATGTAATAGCATCCATTTGTATATAAACAAGTAATGTGTTATTTCAAATGCCATCTTATCTATGCACCGAAATAGAGCAGGCCTTCTCTCGCCTTGACAAAGACTTGCTTGCAGGTAATTCCAAGTATTCAGTGCCTTTGAAAATAATAATGCCTTTCTTTAAATCTAACATTTAAACTTTGCAACAGTTCAGACTTGCCCTCCTCCAAGTAATTCCATTTTTATGCACTATAACTTTTTCATGTAAATGATGGTACATGTTATAATTATAGGAAGTCAGATCTAGGACTTTGTCTGAGATTTTTTTCAGCCCAAGATTTTTGGAGAGGAAGCTATATTTGCGGGGAGCTGAAGGGAACTAAATAATGAGGTTAAGATTCAAATTCCAGAGAGGCAGTTGAGCTGTACATGACTTTTGCCTGCATAGATTTCAGAATTGTCTTACAAAGGTTAACTGTTTCCATGACTTCACTAACTTGCTTTTAAATGGTTTCTTTCTATGTTTTATAGTTTTGTAAATGCCTCCCCGGGAACTTCTCTGCCATTTGCAGAGCTACCTTTTAGTAAGTAGCTGTCTCCCAAGAATGTCAAACTGAAATAGTTGCATAATATTCAACTTCACTCACTTTCTAAATGAATTTCCTTGAATCAAGATACTCTTGAGCTTCAGAACAAGATGTTCCTGAAGCCAATTGTTTATGTTTCTGAGAAACTAGTTCTCAAGGATGACAGTCTTTCAGTTTCTGTCAAAGAATTGAGCCCATTCACTAGTCAGTCTGTAGTTATGAGCATTCTGGTCGCATCCAGATATTTTTATGAATTATCACAGCCTTAATAGGTACATTATACTGAAAAAGAGTGCAAATGGCAAACATTAGGTAAATGAAAGATAATAAAACATTCATTCTATACTGAAAAATTAAAATTTTGAAATGTTAAAATGAGGCATGAGAAAAATACACATGTAATACTCTAGACTGTACCTGTGCTACGCTGATTTGGAAAGGAGTTGCTATTTAGTATTACATTCTTCATTTTACCTTCCTTGTATCCCCACATAGCTTCCAATAGAAATTCACTCCATGTCTTCTAATGAATACAGAATTTTCTTTTCTTTTCTTGAATTCATCATTCTCTATCTTAAATTTACACTGTTGTAGATGGGAAGCATTTTCATAATGACAGTATTATATGCACTTAATTTCTCTGCTACATTATGTTTAAATTGTGAGCATTTAGTACCACACTTTGTGCAAACTGGTGCTCGAATACATGTTTGACTACTGATGAACTTTAAAAGAATTGTATTCTCAATACCCCAGCATATATTCCAAGTTTATGGCCTTTTAAAGGTGAACATTTATCCCAAATATCGATCGAGCATTCCTAAGACATTTCAGCAAATTAACAAATCTTCTAGATACCAGGTAAAATATTTTTCTTAATTTTGATTAGTTTTAGCTGGGGATTTAGCTCAGTGGCCTAAGCACCTGCCTGGCAAGTGTGAGGTTGTGAGCTCAATCCCCAGTGCCGCAAAAAAAAAAAAAAATTTTTTTTGCTTAGTTTTACATAAACACATACAACTTTGAAGCATATATTATATTTGCCTATTATGAATGTGGAAACTGATATTCAAAGAAGTTAGAACATTTTCTCAGGCTGTATAGTTAAGGGCTAGATATCAAGTTTAGTGTTCCTTTCCATAAGTGTTCTGTATGTCTACTGAAACATGTTCCTTACACCAAGTCAGTCTCTGCTTGCTTCATAAGATTTAATGAGAACACCAATGAGTCATAGACTCAATGTGTACCAATTTTCTTGGACCACTTTACTCTGTTTATAGCTTTTATTTTTTATTGTTTACCTAACATATTACCATTTTTATTCTTTGAAGCTCAAATTAGCCATCTATACTCAAAAATAATTCTATTTCTTTACTTTGGTTTGACAGAGCCTACAGGATATCTAGCCACACTCACTAGAAACGCAGTTCAGCTTTATCTGTACTTTTGTGCTAAGAAATCAGAAAGAGAAGGAAGAAAGAACAACCTAACCAGCCTTGAAATCATGAGGCTCTGTGCCTCTGAATCTCACGCTAATGTGCTGACCACCTTAACGGTAACCCAATAGACATAAGCATTTTAAAAATCAATCTTCGAAATATTACTGAAGGGAACCACTTTTATTGTTCCCTTTTAACTTCAAAATTTTTACATTAAAATGGGAATACTCAGATTATAAAAAGATATTAGGCATTTAAGATATTCAAAATCTAGTTAACTAACAGAGAATCAAGCCATTTGCCCCAGGAAATGCTTGTGACTTTTCTGCACTTGACTCATCTCTTCATTTACATGTTAACTCACTTATTCAGCAAATATGCATTAAACACCTGCTCTGTTTTAGGGATTGTTCTTAGACTAGCAGGCTAGTAAAGAATAACACACAGTTATTACCCCTAAAAACTATATGGGGCAAGGTATAAGAATGAACTAGAAAATAAACATTTAATACAGTTTTGAGTATTATAAGAAAATGTTGGAGAAAAGTGCCAAGGTGGAAAGAAAATAAAGGTAGAATCAGGAAAAGAAAAGTGACAAAGGTATTTAAACTAAGTCCTGAATAAAAAGAAGCCAACCATATAAATATCTGCAGAAAGAAAAAAACAGTAGCTAGGAAAATAATAAAAGACAAAACTGTGTTCATGTCTTTTAACTAAGAAAATGAAAAAGAAAACCATAAAAATATGAACATATAAAAATCTAAGTAGTGAGTAGGTGCTTTAAGTTAGAACCCTCAGAGATGTGCTTACATGGTAATTTGAGCCAAGAGATTTAAATGGTAATAATATAATTTCACTGGAGCCTTTATTTGAGTTAAAATTTTCTTCTCCTCGACCTCAAAACAATAAACCCACTAAGCTTATCTTACAGTGAAAAGTTACAGTTTTAACCATAGATCGACTTACCTCAAACTTTAAGAATTTTGACTTGTCATTATTACAGGGTAAATTACTTTATTGTGTCATTTTAAAATGTACATCTGCAATTGTGACAAAATAATGAGAAAATGTAGCTTTGTGGATTTTGTGAACTGCCTCAAAGTACAACGATAAAGAGTACAGTATCACGTTTGTCAATGTTAATTCCAAGAAAAACCATAAAGTGGACATCTTAAGGTTTATATCGCTTCTAATATTTATCATGACATGACTGTTATGTGAGAAAAATTGATTCTTATCTTCCCTTTTCAACATCACCCAACATCATCCCCCAGTCAGTGTGATAAAATGATTCTACATCAATGAGTTTCATAGTTTATGGCTCCCACTCCACTAGATAATCCCATTCACTCAAGAATTACTTTTAAAAATGAAAATCCTCTAACAAGAGTGAAGGAGATAAATTCTCCTGACTTTCATTTTTTCATACCTTATGACAAAAGAGAATTACCTTGTAAGTAATAAAATGACTAATTAAAGGTTATGGAAATTTTATATTCACAGTTAAGATTATTCATTTTTAAAGTTTTCTAAGGATTTTTTTTCTTCTAAGTCTAGCTATCATGCAATTTTTAAAATGATGCGAGGTTCGGACTATGCATGTAGATATACAGAAAGTTAGAATTCCTGCAGTTTGGGGATTCAGCATATGCTGTTGGTTTGAGAAAATTGGTTTTCAATTGCTGATTTTCTTTCTATTTAAATACAAGTGACTGGTAGTTTAGTTTCTTCATCTTGAACTTAATTTGTTATAGCTCACTAATTTAACTCAATAGTGTACATATTACTTAGGTAATTGCTTTTGTGGAATATAGTTTTCCAATATAAGGTATAAAACAAGAATGCATCCATACATGTGTCTAACCAAGAAAATATACATATTCCACTCAATCTCTTTATATAAAAGTCATCAGAAGTGATATTCTTCTGTTTATGAATTTGTAGTGTTTAACTTTAACAATCCATTGAGATGGACATGATTGAAAAATTTATGGACCATTTTTAAATTTTAAAAACATGGCTCATAATAAAGAGCTGAATTCCCTCATCCAAAGCACTTATGACAAGATGTGTTTTCGAATGTGGAACATCTCAAATTTAGATAGGTAATGAAATGTACAATGCTGTGTATTACAAAACCTTAATTTTGGAACATGGATGATATCCCACAATCAACCACATCCATATTTTGCAGTGACATGTGTGAAAGTTTACACAAAATTGATAAGGAAGGGCTATGAAAAGCCTCGCAGTAGTTGCAGTCAGGTTTTTCAGCCAAATGAATCTGCACCAAACATGGAGAAATACTTCCATTTTCAGAACTTTTGGGATGTCAGAATTGCAAATAAGATCTTATGAGCCTGTATATATCCTTTTCCTTTCCTTTGTAAAGTAAATGTGGTAGGAACTTTTTTTAAAAACAACAACAAAAATCCTTGCTTAAGAGTTGGTCATAGTATTCCCCTTTTGGAGGATACCTATGTTCAATTAGCCTAATACTTGATGACAATTGTATTTGTGAAAAAGGAAAAAAATGTGCATAATTCTAAGTGGGAATGAGACAAGACTATAATTAAACTTCCCTGCATAGAAAATGAGCAGTAGTTTTTTGAAGTTCAGTGAACTACCTGGAGAAAAGTTAAGAGGAGTAAAAGGAAGGAAACAGCATGAAAACATGGAGAAGGATTGGTAGTAAAAATTATTTATAAAAATTGCCTGGTATTGAGGGATCTTGGGGAAAAACTAAGAAATTTTAAAGATGTTTATTGTATTTTGAGCTACTGGTTTCACTAAGATTAAAATAACTTCCTTCTGTCCTATTCCCACTCCTGATAGGTTCAGGAAGATCTCATTTAAATGGAGCACAATCAAAAAGAGTCAAGTCAGATGTGATGGTGCACGCGTGTAATGCCAGCACTTGAGAGACTGAAGCAGGTGGATTGCTGTGAGTTCGAGGCCAGCCTGGGCTACATAAGTGAGTTCAAGGCCAGCCTGGACTACATAGCAAGACCTCGTCTCAAAACAACAGCAAAAGTCTACTCTGTAGAAATGCCCCCGGAAATCAACAAAATACAACTTCTAAAACTAAAAAATACAATATATAAAATAAAAATATACAGAGTTGATTTAAGAAAATAGAAATAGTAAACAAAAGTTTTAGTGAACTTGAAGTTAGATCAGTAAAAATATAACATGAAGAAGAGAATAAATTTAAACAATCAAAGCCTCAGAAACCAGCGAAATTATATCAAGAGAAACAAAAGGGAGAACTGGTTCCTAGCCTGGCATGTAGGAAGCTTTGAAGTCACCATTCCATCATTACAATTAATTAAAAGCTGAACACACTGGAACATCAGCAACTCTTCTTATGTCAGTCAGAAAAGTGAGGTCACAAGGCAAATTACTACTCCAAAATCAAAGAAATGAACAAGCAGATACAGAGAATTACAACTTTCTAGAACAGAAACTTACAAGCAGAGGCTTCTATAGAAACCACAACCAAAGTAGAAAAACTTGAACAACAGTTGATGCATTGCTGGAAGCAGTGAGTGAACAAATCTGAGAATTAAACACTCTAGGAGGTTCAGTCATTGAGAAGTCCATACTTTTGTGAAGTTTTACCTCCAGGAACTTTACGTTATCGCAGTAAAGATCAGAGAAAAATCCATTATGCTTCCAATAGAGGAAGGAGAAAAGAAATAATGAAATATGCCAAACCATTCTGTTGTTCAAACAGATCCTGCCTTCAAAAGAAACTATTATACCAGAGCCCAGCCTGCTGAGGTTTCATCAGAAATCAGCTGATATGAGGGAAGGAAAATACGTAACTCCAATCCCTTCTAAGCGTTCCCTGCAACCTGAAGGGTACTTTGAAACAAAAGTGGGTTGCACAGACTCACCTGATCCAGTTATAGGACTACAGAACACTGTCTCTACAGAGCGCTGTCTCTACCTTACCACTAAAATCTGTGTACTACCATTCTTTTTATGAAGTCCATCATGCTCACCTTAAAACAAGGAATTACAAGCATACTAAAGGACGAAAAACACAATTTAAATAGAGTGAGCATCAGAATGAGATTCAGATATGGAAGGAATGTAATTAATGAATTTAAAACAAATATGAGCAATATGCTAAGCATTAGAATATAAAAACTAGATAATATTCAAGAAAAATGAGTGCTATAATCAGGCAGATGTGTATTCTAGTAAAGAATAAAAAAATGCTAGAGATCAAAAATTCTGTAATAGAAATAAAGAATGTCTATTATGGCTCAATAGTAAACTAATCATGGTTTAGGGAAGAGTTTCTGAGGCTGGGGATATTTCAGTAGAAGTTTTCAGTACTGCAAAGCAAAGAGAAAAACCCAGAATAAAAACAATGAAACAACTACAAAAGAAATAATACACATGTAATGGTAATACCAAAAGAAGAATCAGAAAAAAAAAATTTGAAGAAATAGTGAAAGTAGTGTCCTTGTTTCTGTTAATGTGCTGTGTTACATTAATTGTTTCGTATATATTGAACCATCTTTGCATTGCTGGGATGACACCAACTTGGCATGATTTATAATATTTTTAATGATTTGTTGCATTCTACTTGTTGAGGATTTCTACATGCATTCACTGGAGATTGGTCTGTAGTTTTCTTCTTTGTCACATCTGTCAAATTTTAGTATCGGAGTATTGCTAGATTTCAGGAGTGAGTTTTGGCAATACAATTCCCCTTGCAATTTCACTGAGGGTTTGAGGACTGTTGACCTTCACTGTTTCCTAAAGTTCTGGTAGAATTCTGTGGTGAATCCATCAGGTCGTGAACTTTTCTTTGTTGGTAGATTTTTTATTATTGCCTCATTTTTTGCCTGTTTTTGATCTGTTCAGGTTTTTTGTATCTCTTGCTTCCATTTTAGTAGTTCATGTCTGTCTAAGAATTTCTCCGTTTCTTCTAGGTTCTGAAATGCACTGGAATATCATATTAGTTTTCAAAGTAGATTTTTATAGGCCTCTATATTTCAGTGGTATTTGTGATTTTGTCATTTTCTACTTGCATTAATAAGTATTTTTTCCCTTTTTTAATGTTTGGCTAAGTGTTTATCAATCTTGTTTATCATTTGAAAGAACTAATTCCTTGACTTCTTGATCCTTTTTATTACTTTTCAGTCTTAATTTCATTAGTTTCTCCTCCGAACTTTGTAATTTCTTTCCTTCTATTAATTTTGCATGTGGGTGGATTTTGTTTTTCTAGGACATTGAGATGCATCAATAGGTTATGTATTTGGGAACACTGAATTCTTTTAATGTCTAAACTTTCCTCTAAAAACTACTTTCATTGTGTTCCATTGGTTTTGGCATGTGCATAGTAATTTGATTCTTGGAACATTTTTACTTCTTTCCTGATTTCTTCTGTGATCCATTGATTACTCAGTAATGTATTCTTTAATCTTCATGTGTTTGTGGAATTTTTATGGTTTGTTTTGCTTTATTCAACTACATTCCTACACTGTGCAGGGGAATTATTATAATTCTTTTGTATTTATTTAAGCATACTTTATGACCTAAAATACGGTCCATTTTGACAAAAGTTTCATGTATTCATGATAAAACCATGTTTTTGGTATTAGGTTAAATATTATAGAGATCCTTTAAGTCCTTTTTCACAAAGCTATGATTTAACTCTGGTATTTCCTTGCTAATTTTGTCTGGTAAAACTAATTGTGAGAATGGGGTGTTGTAGTTCATCTACCTCTCTTTTTATATCCAGTAGTTTTTGTTCTATCAAGTTGGGTCTTCCAACATTTGATGCATAAATATTTATAATTGTTATATTTTCCTGTGAATTGTTCCCTTTACCAGTATGTAGTGGCCACCTCTGTCACTTCTAATCAGCTTTGACTTGAAGTCTATTGACTCTGAAAATAAGATAGCTACTGCTGTTTGCTCAATCTGAGTGGTGTAACATTTTCCAACCTTTCACCTTTAGTTTATGAGCATCGTTTTGGAAAAGGCGTGTCTCCTGTGAGCAATATATGGTTGCATTTTGTATTTGATCCAATCTGTAAGTCTGTGTCTTTTGATTAGTGAGTTAAAAACACTGACATTGATAATTATTACTACAAGGTGTTTGTTGAATCTTGTTGTTGTATTATTTTTCCAGTGTTGATGCCTTTAGTCTTTGCTTTGTTTTACTTGGTTTTCATTGTTGTTGTTGTTTTTATTTTTTTCTTTGTTTGTTGAACTGCTTTCACAGTTAGACGGATACTTTGGAATCTTTGGTGTTGATGCCCTTTCTGTCTCTGTCCAGAATTCCCTTGATTATTTTTTGCCATGTTGCTTTAAGGTTCATGTATTCTGTAGGATTCCTTTGTCAGGGTAAATCTACTTCTCTATCAATTTTGAAGCATAATTTTGCAGGATGTAGAAGTCTGGCTTGACAATTCTTTTTCTTTTAGGTCTTAAAACACTTTGTTCCGAGATCTGCCTTTAAGTTTTGTGCTGAGAAATGTACTGTACTTCTGACTGGCTTGACTTTGTAAGCAACTTGCTATATTCTTCAAAAGCTTTTGATAGTCTCTCCTTTTGCTGAATTTTTGGAATTTTGATTATGATGTGTCATGGCGAGATTCCTTCCTAGTCATGGCTATGTGGAGTTCTCACATCCTGGGGGGATCTGCGGTTGCTTGGTTTAGAGCAAGTTGGACTGAAGTCTGACACGAACATCCAGGCAAGCTGCCACTGAGCCATATGATGATAAATTCCAAGCATCCTCTGTATCATGTTAGAGGCTGGAATTGATCCTTCCTGTATCCAGGTAAGGTTATCTCCAGAAAGTGAGCAGAGAAGAGAATGGAAGATCCTCCTGTGCCCAATCCAATTTAGGCAGGATACACTGACTGTCCTGTGCTCTTCACAGTCTTATAATCCTGAATGAGTTCCCAAAATAATGTCATGTGCCTGGTTAGATCTAGAGTCACAAAAAAAAAAAAAAAAGATCTGGAGTCACCAGCCCACCGTCAAATTTTTCCAGCCTTGTCTCTCATTCTTATGTAGAAAGAGGAAAAGGAGTTAGAGGGTGAAAAGCACAAGTAAAATTTATTTACAAAAGAAAGAGAAGAGATAAAAAGCCACTCTGAGGAAAGTGGTACCCGGAGTGGGATAACTGAATATACTGTAATTGAGCAATCCTGTAATTATAAGTTCAAGGTGGTGTTCTCTCCCTCTGCAGGCACCTCCACCAACTGATTGCAAAAATTAGGTTGGACAACGTTGCAGAAGCAAGATCACAAACCGCTTGTTATTTATATTTCTCAGGACATTGTAGACATCATTCTCCTAAGTTATAAAGAGCCTGTGTCCTTTTCCTGACCTCACTAAGGAGATTGAACCCCTTCGGGGTTCCAAAAATCTCTTATACTTGAATATTGAATTATTCCCCTATATTTGGAAATTTTTCTTCTAAGATTTAAGGAAATAATTTTTGTATCTTTTGAGTCATCTTCTAATTTTTTCTTTCTGATCTCGATTTCTTAATTCATCTAGCTGTTGGACTCAGTTTACAAGGTGTTTTCTCATTTTTAGGGTATCATTAAGTTTATTATCTACTACATCCTCCTTGTCTTCAATTTCTAACACTCTGCTCCCATTTTGGTCAAATCTGCTACCCCATGCTTTCCATCGAATTTTTTATATCTTATATTTCTGTTTGCTTTCTTTTCATAATTTCTAATTATTTACCAAACTTGTCATTCATATCTTGTATTGTCTTCTTTAATTCAATTACTTTGTTGCTTGTTTCTTCAAGATCATTGAACATTTTACTAGTAAAACCCTTTATCTGTTCAATAAAATTATCTTTAGGCTTGCTAAACATCTTATGAATTTGCTTATATGTTTCTTCTCTGAGTTCTTCAAACATTTTGACCATTTTGTTTTTTGAGTTATCTATAACTTCCTATATTTTAGTATCCATGAAATGAGTTTTGGAGAGTTAAGGAATTTTGGATGCACCTTGTTCCTTTGCTTTCTATATTTCTATAGTTTTTTGCTGCAGGCTAAAGATCATTTATGGTAGAAACACTGCCTCCACTGTAAGGATGCCTTTGAATTAGAATTGGTTTCCCGTGATGTCTCTTTCTCTTTGATTATGCTTCGTTGTTTATGTCTCTCTTCAACTGAATGACTGTAATATTTGAAAGTCTTCTTAGTTCTAGCCTTTTCCTGGGTCCTTGACTCCAGAACAGAGAGGAGAAAATTAACCACGGCAATGGTGATGACACAAAAGACAAAACAGATACTGACATACGGTGAAAAACAATTATCATCAAAAACTATTCAACCACTTGTAATATGAAACAAATCAGCAATAATAATAGAATTGAAGACAAACTGGATATTAATATCCTGCAAGAACTTTATGCGCTACTCTTAATAATAAAAAAGAAAACTGTAATAATAATATAGACACAAAGCAAATCAAATATTAACATGCAGTAAGTAGGTACTAAATGCAACAACTATACCTCCACTAACAATTGAAAGAAGTTCAGCAATAATATTATAATAATTAAATATTTAAAACTTAATAAAGCTTAAAAGTAATACTAATGATGGAGGAATAAAGAAAAAGGAAAACACAAAAAATAAAGTTCAAAAGGGAAAATAAAAGAATGAGGAAATTTAAGATTTATTTCACTTAATATTCTCTCAATGTGAAAACACTCAGATATTCATATTCAAATTGCAGAAGTCAGTTTTAAAATTATTATTATGTACTGTTATGGTTGATACATTGTGTTAACTTGAGAAGTTTAGAAGTTTAAGCCACTCAGCAAGGAGCCATCCTTATTTTGTGAACATCCTCATCCTGTGCAAGAGGAAGGCATAGAGATTTTGTTACTGCTACGCCAGCCCTGATGGGATTGTAGCCTGCTTACAATATAAGGGAGGAGAAGAGGCTTGCTCTTGCCCTTCTCTCCACTTTTTACTGCTGTTGGTCCACTGCCTTCTGCCACCTTGAACAGTTGTCCCTGTGCCATACCACCCAGCCTTGGAGCCAGCTGAGTATGGACTGAAAACTCCACAAACTGTGAGCTAAATAAATCTTTCCTTCCTTAATTTTGGGTGTTGGGTATTTTGTCCTAGCAATGACAGAAAAGTAACCAAGGCTTGTACTTTATCAAATATGTATTTTGCAAGTATGTTCTCCTGGTCTGTGGTTTATCCTTTCATTCTCTTAACAATATTGTTTGCAGAGAAATTTTCAATTTTAGTGAAGTTCAATTTATCCTTTTTTTCTCATATATTGAGCTTTTGTTTTTGTATCTCATAACTGGTAAATCAAAGGCCCCTATATTGTTGCCTATATTATTTTCTTGACCAAAGTGTGTAGTTCTTTAAAAACAATAAATGCATTCTTGGATTTAATTTGCTCATAATTTGTTCAGGGTTTGTGCATCTATGTTCACAAGAGATATTGTTCTCTTTTCTTGTAATGCCATTATCTGGTTTTGTATTTAAGTAACACTAGCCTCATAGAATGGGTTAGGAAGTTTTTATTTCCTTTGAATATCATCAGACAATGCAGAATATTGTAGATATCATTTTTCCTTAATGCAAAGTAAAAATCACAGATTATAAAGTATCCAGGCCTATTCAAGAGATGCAAATTAAAATAACACTAAGATTCCATGTCACCCCAGAAAGAATGGCTACCATCAAGAAATCAACCAATTCAAGTGCTGGCAGGACTACAGGGAAAAAGGAACCCTTCTCCACTGTTGGTGGAAGTGTAGACTAGTGCAACCACTGGAAATCAGTGTGGAGATTCCTTTAAAAACTAGGATCACAGGTTCTATTTGACCCAGTGATTCTCTTTCTTGATATCTCCTCATAGGAATTAAAAACATCATACCACAGCAATATATGTGCACCTACATTTATAACATCACAATTTGTAATAGCTAGATCTTGGAAACAACCTAAATGCCCATCATCTGAGGAATGGATAAAAAAAGATGTGATTTTTTTTTATATAATGGAGTAGTTCTCAGCCATCAAGATGGATAAACTTGAGACTTCTATTGGTAAATGGCTGCAACTTGAGACCATACTCATAAGTGAAATAAATCAGGCCCATACATGTAAACATCTCCTTGTCTCACTAGTGTTAGAAGCTGAATGAGCAAAATAAGATGCAAAATGTACAATAGATATTGTGAATTGGGAAGAAACTATTTAAATGAAAAGAGAAACTAATGGGGGAAAGAGGAAAAGAAAGAATATAAAAAGGAAAAAATATATATATACATATATGTATGCATATGTATATACACACACAGACAAGACAGTTAAGATAATTATACAGCTAGTTTCTCTTAGTTCATTGAAAAGAAAGATTTGTGCTAATATTTTTGGACAATATTTCATGTTTATATCTTGTACTCTCAATAACTACTATTTAGACAACTATACATAATGTACTAATTATTGTTACTGTCCTACTAACCTCTTTTGAAATTCTGCTGATTGTTATTTTTCCTTTTTATTGTTTTTTAAATTTTATTTTAAAGAGAATAAAGCAATACAAAACAAAACAAAGCAGAACAAAGCAAATCAGAACTGAACAATGCAAGTAACACACAACCTCACAACAAGACATCAAGAAATCAACAGTGGCTACCATAAGGTCTCTTGTTTTCTTCATAATAGTTCTCCACACCTTCACACACAATACCTTCCAACAAAACAAAATAATATAAAACCAATCAAAACAATAGAATGAGAGCATTATGGGACTCCAAAACAAGACAATAGGAAATCAACAATGGCTTCCATAGTGTCTCTTGTTCTCTTCAAAATAGCTGTCCATACCCTCATACACAGTGAAATCAAATAATAAGAAAACAGATAAAAACCAATCAAAACAAAAGAATGAAAGCATTACAGGACTTCAAAACCAGATAACAGGAAATGGACAATGTTTACTGTAATGTCTCTTTTTCTTCAAAATAGCTGTTCATACCATCACACATAATAAAATCAAACAAAACAGAACAGAGTAAAACTGATTAAACACAAGAATGAAAACATTATAGGACTACAAAATGAGATAATAAGAAAGCAGCCATGATTACCATAATACACCTCATTATGTTCAAACTAGCTGCCCATACCATCTGACACCATAAAATCTAACAAAACAAGGCAGAGCAGAACCAAACCTACCAAAATTGTGAAAACATTACAAGAGTTCAAGACAAGACAATAAGAAATTAGCATTGGTTACTACCTTCTCCTCCTATGTGTTTCCTCCCCTATCACCTTTATAATATCTATTGTGTTTTTGGATCCCACTAACTCCTGTTTTTTCTACTCGTGTTCACCTGTATGAGTTCAAACTGTTTCACCCATGAACATGATCTCCAGTTGCAGCCAAAGAACCTCAAGATTGTCCTACTTTGTAGCTGAGTAGCTTTCCATTGTATGAAAATACCATATCTTTCTTATCCATTCTGTGGTTGCTGGGCTCATTACCCATGCTTTTCTCTGGTCTTTTGTCACTTGGATCAATTGTTTTGTCCCTTTTGATTTTCAGTCTATGAATTTCCTTTTGCGTTAAATGTGATTCTTATATATAGTATATTAAAGGATCCTGTTT